>CM076578.1:1594925432-1595164807 GCA_034641835.2 Pinus albicaulis | reverse complement strand
ACTCAAGTTGTCATTTTATAAATGTTAAATATAAAATGAATCTCTCTAGATGGAAATTTCGAATTACAAACCATGTATACATGTGTATATTTTGGATAGTTGAACTACATTTGGGATGTGATCACATATTGTGATATAATGTTTTGTTTTTTTAAACTCAAGTTGTCACTATATTTGTTAAATATAAAATGAAGTTGGCATTATATTTGTTAAATATAAAATGAATCTAGATGGAAATTTCAAATTACAATTTATACATAAATGTGTATATTTTGGATAGTTGAACTACATTTGGCATGTGCTCACATGTTGTAATATAATGTTTTGTTCTTAAAACTCAAGTTGTCATTTTATTTGTTAAATATAAAATGAATCTAGATGAACATTTCAAATTACATTTAACACATACATTGGTACATGTTATGCATTTGAACATGTGTGTGAATGTTATATAATTTTAGGATGTACATCTATTATTTAGGTGATATTTAGGTATGTATTTTGCATGATCATACATGTCATTTAAAACAATCATAGATCGTTAAATACATATTTAATTTCACATGAATATATGTACATAAAAATGATTGAAGTACATGTTTGAATATATAGAAAAATGATTGAAGTACAATACATATCGATGTATATATCTAAAAACAATCATAAAATGTATAGGTCAGAAGCCATACCATGGCCCCGCGCCAGCGTCAGAAATCCATCAGAGGCAACTAAAAGGGTGCGTTTTCAGGTCGCTTTCATTGTGGCCATGACCAATGATTGGAATCCACCGAGGGCTCTACATCTGATAGCCATGAGGTGCCGGCTCCTCAAGCATTTGATAACATTCAAGGGGAGACTGTTTTTCCTTTGGAGAAGCCTAAGGGTAGAAGAGGCTACAGGAAATCCACTATTCCGCAATCTGTGCAGCCTTTACCTAGGAAAACTAACCCGCTTCTAGGTTATGAGCCCACGATGGAGGAGATAGGCATTTGGGTTATGGACTTGGATGGTGTCTGGACTAGAGATTATGATGCAGAGTACCTAGTCACTCCCATCATCCATGCGGCCCCTTCGAAGCCTCCTAGAATGCCCACAACTGAGGAGGAAGCCATTGCCAGAGAATACGGGTGCCTGATAAAGGAAGAGGACCAGGTGACGGACGAAGATGAATGAACTCCATGATTGTTCGGTAGTAAGATTAATTTATGTTTTTTGTCACCTTAGGATATACTTCAACTCTTTTGTTTTTATATGGGCCACTGAATATTTTGTGTTACAAGACCAGATGAAACTCTTAAGGGGTTGGTTTCCAAGTTTGAGGCAACCCCAAACTTGGTTTATTTTGAACACTACCAAGGCAAGGATAGGCTAAGCACTGCTTGCCATCTCTGCCCATTGCCTTTGTACAATTTTTCATACTTTTAATATAGTTTAGCCCAAGTTACAAACAAAAAAAAGTTCACATGAATATATGTACATAAAAATGATTGAAGTATATATTTGAATATATGTAAAAATGATTGGAGTATAATACATATCGATGTATATATCTAAAAACAATCATAAAATTCTAGGTGTTCTTAGATGTGTCAAACAATCATAAAATTTTAAAATTCCATCAAAACATAAATATCCAGTGCACGACATTTTTCATTAATGTACATAGAAAAGCTACTTTCAGTTGATAGTAAAATAGAAATTACAAAACATGTACCACACGGTTTTTCATTCAAGAATGAATATTATAATTTACTTAATAGACACATCTAAAACAAAATCGTGCAACTTCAAATTTGCATTATATCAACTATGCTAGATACACAAATATGTACATTTTGCAATAATGACATTATGAAAAATTGTATCAGAGAATGTATGAAATCATTTAAGACCAGATAATCTAGACATGTGTATGTGTACACGTGTATAAATTACTCGTGTGCATGTACCAAAACAATGTATATGTGAAAACAGTTGTACATATAACATAAAAAGGCAGTTCAATTTTTAGTTGAGTTCTAGAAGTTCTAAAAGATGAATCCAAAGAGAAGAAATTGTTGGGCAGTTCAATCAAAAAAATTCCAATGGAATGCCATCTTCAATGATCCATTCATGATCGGCTTTTGACATTTTCCATTTCTTAATTTTCGTTTTTTTCTTTGATTGAACTTCTATCAACTTTATGCGTGCTGTACACACCAAGTGACTATATTGAAAACTTATGACATTAGGTTCATAATCTTGAAAGTAAACAAAATATCCACTTTGATGAGTTTGTTGGAAAAAATAACCTTTCAGTATAATAGACCCTATGTCATATGTAAACCTGTTATCATCATAGTTTTCTAATAATTTCATCTTTTGTTCAGTGAAACGCGTCAAATAACACTTCACATTTTCATCATTGATAGTAGGTGCAACTACAACAAAAACATCTCTTACACAATAAAACAAACTTATGTATTTAAATTTAGATCACAATTAACATGAAAAATTAACTTTAAAATTAACATGTGTACTTGATTTTATTATCTATTTTTAGATCTCTATCATTTGAAAGAAATTGAAATGTTACCTTCTCCAATAAGATCATAAACTTGATCACCTTCAGATGATATTTTAGTCCCCTATGATTGCATTGATTCAAATCTTGCAACGAACATTTTCCCCTTTGTATTTAGTTCTGTATGTTGCCAATCTTTTACATACATTTTGTTTTCACAAACATCATTTGATTCTATATTTTCTATGCAAACATGACAAAAACAAGAATATTTTCTTTTATCCAATGCAAACACATTTTTGAACAACTTTGTTTTAATTGAATGCAATTTTTGAGTCCCTTTTATTGTTTCAACATCATCTCCAATCGATCTATCTACATATTGGATCCCAATATGGAAAAAAAACCTATATGAAAAATTCAAAGAAGAATATAAATATGTTATCAAAATACCATCAAAGATAATCATTGTGATAAATGTGCTATTTAAAATTAGAAATCCAATAAAAATTAAATTGAATGTACCTTCATACTTCCCTTGATCGGTTAGTCTCATGGCTTAGTGCATCAATGCACCATTGAACAAATTCTTCAGCTGAGACAAGTTGGTTTGTAGAGTGGTCCATTTAATATCTTTGAAGTGCTCATTTTATACATGCCCCTGCATTGTCATGTTCTCCTTTTCCATCACCAGTCTCCAAGAAATTCAAACAATGTTTAATGCAGGTTTTCATATGAAGACGACACAACCAAAAGAATGATCATGAAGATTTGAATCGACCTGCACATCCATCTAACCATATTCAATGTTCATTGAATTTTATTCCATGACTTTTCAAGGAGTCATAAATATTTTCAAAACAATGTTGTACAAAATATGTGTCATGTGTATGATCGTCACTGATATAAAAGTGATATTCTTTAATAACATGCCGATTTTCACTGGTGCTTTCTATATGATCAACATTTTGTTCAGCATGTCTATATAGAATATGGACAAGCATGGATACTTGGTCAGAATGATAGTATTCACTTTGAATTTATTTTTGTGGAATAAATGTGTATTTTTATGCATAATCAACTATTTACAAAATGGTCCCTCGTGGACAAAATTCACGATATTTCTTGAATTACAAGTCTTTCCATCAGGCTCTATGGGAATGTTTGGTGTATTTATAAATTTCTGCCTCAAATTTTCTCAAAAAACCTATCACAAAAAATTATTCTTCTTGTAAATCAATTCTTTTAGCACTTGTAGTACTACTTGAACCAATCGATGTATAGATATATTAATATCTCTTCCATTTAAATTTTATGTTGGGAAATGATTGATCATTTATATAAGTATGATATTTGTTTTGAATTTAGTCAAATTTCCACAATCATCGCATTTTTTACCACCAACACATTTGTTTTGGTAAAATAATTAGTGGCTTTCTCTTCCACATAGAATTTGAGATATGAAACCATGGATAGTGGAAGGAGGAGGTGAATATTTCCAAAATGTTTTACGAAAATTGGGTGAAAATGTGAAGTTCGGTTACACTTTTTGCCCTTTTTTGAGAAAAAACTTTCATTTTTTTCTGTTCTTCAACTTTCTGCAAGCTAAAACAATTTTTCTGTTTAGAATTTCATTTGCGATAAAAATAAAAGTTGTCAAAAATTTTGTTAGCTTTCTGTTACTTATTTTTTGGAATTTTTTTATAGACATTTGTTATGTCAACTTAGCGTTTCTTTGAGTGTGTGTTTTTTAACAATCAACGGATTCATAAGAAGTCATGTTAATACGCAATGTTGTATTCTTTGAAAATTTGTGTTTTTGAGAAACAAAATGTGCTACAACAATCTAGATAGAGTCTACTTCGGTTTCGTCATATTTACAAAGCCAATGGATGCATATAATAATTACTAGAGTTTTTTGAACTAGTCCAATATGAAAAACTGCATATTTTGAATATGTTTCGCGACGCAAGAAATTTCTTAACATATAAGTTATAAACTAAAAATTTAAAAGCTACCTATTAGAGACAACGGACCAATGTAATGTACGATATTTTTTTCAATTTTTTTTACAATGTATTTTGGAAGATACAGAATTTTGATTTCACTGAATCACAATGACCTTTAGAAATTGTTTGCATCCATTTTATCACAAAATTAATTAAAATTAGTAAATATTTATGAAATTCCATGAAAGTTTTATTTCCTGAAAGTAGATTCAATTCTAAAAATGCTTGTCTTGGTTTCGACAATTAATTTAGAATGTTTCATAGACTTTAGTCAGTCCAAATTTGCAGAAACGTATTCAAGGCTTAGCTCTGCATAACTGGTGACAGGTTAGTTTGGCCGAACTCTTAAACAAAGTTCGGTCGAACTGTTGTTTGATCCGACGACATGTTAAATCAAACGACAAAGTAGTTTGGACGAACTATTTATTAAAATTTCAGCTGAACTTTTACTTAACTTTCCGTCGGCCGGAAAGTATCGCCGAGCCCCTCCAAGAAAACATTTCACAGCAATATAAATTGCCACGAAACCATTCATTATTTTCACATATTTTCTCACTTTTGGTCTGATTTTACAAAACTCTTGATCTGATTTTGCAAAAAAATGTTTTGGGTTTAAGGAATTTTCTTGGAAGTACATTCAGAGGACTCAAAGGACTTTTCTTTGAGACACATTATTTTTGTACATTTGATCTGATTTTGCAAGGAATTTTTTTGGGTTTAAAAAATTTTGTTGGGGTACATTCAAAAGACATTTCTTGGAGGTATGTGATACAGTTCTTTAGGCTTTTTTTTTTTTAAAGTATGGATTTGGGATTAATTTTGAAAGGACGTTTTTTGGTTTTGGGTTGAAGTAAATCTTTTGTAATGATTTTTTTAAATGAGTTTTTGTATAACTTTTTAAATGAAAATTTTTTGTAGGATTTAGAAGGAAATATTTTTAACTTCGTTTCATTTTTATAAGACATTTTTTCTTGAATTTTTTAAAGTAAGTGTTTTGGATTGGAGTAGGTATTTTTTGCAAAAAATTTAAAAAGAGTTTTTTTTTTTAAATTAAATATTTTGTGATGTTTTTTTTTAATTGAGTTTTTGTCTAAATTTTTGAAGGAATTTTTTTGAACTTCATACTCTATTATCATGGGAAATCGAAGAAATTTTACGAGAAAATATGATCGAAAAAGAGACCCTGAGGAACGTAGAGAAGAGACGAGACAATCTCGCAAAAGAAATATAGAAGCACTCTCAAATATTGAAGGGGAAAATCAACCTCAACTAGAAGTTGAAACAGGTATGTAAATGTAAATATTATGATTTTGATATATTTAAAATTTTCCTAGTGTAAAATTTGAAGCTTAATTTTTATTTGATGAACTAATTTGAAAAATATTTTGCAATGTAAACAAAGAGAGATATTCCTCAAAACATTGATGATGAGATACAAAATTTTGAAAGAGAAAGTGAAAGAGATATTGAACCAATGATTGAAGATGGTGAAAATGATGAAAGAAATTCAAGTGAAGAAAATGAATCACAAGGTATGTACACACACACACACACACACACACATATATATATGTCGAACACATGCATGTATTATTGAAATTATACATATACTTATTAATTTAGTTATTTATTGAATATGTAAACTTATTATGTACCATTCATTCGAATATGTACAAATGAAATCAATGTCAATGACGAGATGTTAGAAAATGTTGACACTCATAAATATGGAGATAAAAAACTGACCATTATATACGATATCGTGTTAACCGCATTTTTTAGAAGTATTTCATAAAGGAAAATATGACAGTTCAAGCCCAAATGTTGAAAGGTCTCCTATCTTTAAGGAAATTAAAAGAATCTACGACTTTATTGGGTATTCGAAAATCAACCAAAGATAAAAAAATGAAGGAAAATGTGATACAAAATATAAATAGTGCTATAAATTCAATGAAAATATCTAGACAGAAAAATGTTTAAGTTGTACGTAAAGAAATACATATGGAAGTGGTTTCATCAATTAATAAAGAGAATCGATTGGTAAAATCTATGACACGAGCATTAGGAACCTCGCGAAAAAATTTGCACAAACATTGGAAATTTCGGTTTCAAAGAGATGTAAATGATGAACTTGCTTGTTGGAGAGCTATTTGTAGGCAACCATACAAATATAGACTTGGAAAAAATGTTTAAAAAATAATATATAAATATTGGAAGAAAAAATCACGTGTTTCGCCAACTGCAAGGCATGTGATGTGAAGTAGAATAGCACGAAATCGGTATGAAGAACATGAAAAACATTTCTTGGAAACCACTCAGTGTAACACCCCTAGTTTATGTGTTTTTAAAACTAGACATTTGAACTCTAATCCTAAGGGGAGTGGACCCCAAAGGACAAGTATTTTGTGAATGTAATTAAATATTTAATTTGGAGGAAATGAAGAAAAGGATTTTGTGCAGATTGACCAAAAGAAGAAATTTGAGATCACTTGCTAAATCCATGAGGATGGATGAAGGCAAATACTTCCCCGCAATCTTTCAAAAATCCTTGAAAGAAATTATTTCTAATTTAGATTTTTGAGGAAAAATCTAAATTCCCCAATGATGAGGAAAATAGTTGGGAAGAGGTAAAGAAAGCTGGAAAAGCTGGGGAAAAGCATAAAACAGCTTTAAAAAACATCCCTAAATAGGGAAGCCTAGGCAAACAGGAAGAAAAGCATCTTGATATTCTGGACGCAGAATTAGAAACAGGCTTTGGGGAATAACAACTTAAATAAGCTGCTCTTATACATATTAGAGGTTGATCTGTACTAGGAGGGATCTCAGCTCGGGGGTGAATTCTGAAGATAAACGAATTCTAAGGTTGGATGGATTGGTCATCTAATTAAGTGGTATGCACAGTTCAGTTTTAATCTTATGTTATGAATTGTAGATGTAAATTTTTATATTGCATGGAAAGTATTGTATATGCATGCTGTGTGTGATACTATTCCATACATTTAACAGAAACTTCAACAGCTTTAGCCTTCAAATTCTATACAGTTGTAGGAATCACATGTATGGGAAATAATTCATCAGAATCTCTAACCCATAACTGGTTTAAATCTGAGAATACATATTTCCCAAAATAAATTTAATGATTTAACTTTAATCTGCTTCTGGTTTAGTAATTAATTCTAGCATGTATACATAGTGAAAAGTAGCATGAGATGCATGTTACAATGGCTAAAAGTAGAATCAGATGAGTTGTAAGTTGAGTTAGAGATAAATTGGCTAAACCTGACATAAGGACTATAGTAAATATGTCAACCATGCACAATGGAAGTAGAACATAAACACATTTCAGTATGTAATAATCCATTTTTATCAGTCAACATGTCATGAGAAATAATTGTGTAAGTGTCCACCGTAAATTAAAAATGAGACGAATATCTAAGATTTACTATAAGAGAATTCTCATATCACACCGATAGTTATCACGACCAAAATGGGTGAATTATATCATTATATCTACCCCAGTAGTAGAAGAAAGATAAAATTCAGACCATTAAATTACTGTGTATATATAGACACTACCAGGACATGCAATAAAATTTCTACAGAGTGGTACATAAATGAATGAGAATCAAGTCATTATGAAAAAAATAAGTTAGACCTGATTGATATATGTAACAAGATAGTTCCTCAGTTACATGCACAGAACTACTGTGCAATTCTATTTACATACAAAATATATTACTCAAGATTATTCAAACTACCCATTAACAGAAATTGGTGAACCGGACTGAAGGGTCGGCTTAATAGACTGATGAAAGAAACTGGGAATATTATGCCAGGAGAATAAAACCATAGAATACATTCAGTTATATTGGATTAACAACAACAGAAGCTATATTCTCTTTGAACAGGAAACTCTATACATTGGTAACAAATTTAGCAGACGATACTATACTAGAAGAAGAGTTCTAGCAATTAAATATTATAAACAAAAATTTTGGAACACGACCCGTATAGATTTTAATCGACGAGGAACTACAATTACTATACATAACATTTCCATCGAAATTCACACTGAAAAGCAGATAAAGAACTGATTTATATACATATATGTACACATATAAATCTATATGACAGTGAAGTCAGTTCTAGAATTGAAAACAAATAGATTCTCTCCCCTCGGAGGAGAAGTCAACCAAAGTTATTACTCAAAAATTATTACAAACTTATAACCCTGATATCCAAAATTCTCCTGTAGGAGATAAGGAATTTAAATAGGGTAAAATAAATTATCGTTCCCTCTGAGGAATTTTTACGAGGCACCAACCTGTGAGTAAGAGGGAAGCGAGATTAATAGTCGAGCTAAACGCATATAAGCCAAATGGTTAGCAGAGAGTGCGATAGTCGTCATATACCTGCAACGAATAAGAGATAGAGTACGTGAGGGAAAATAACAAGAATAATAATTACAACCTGAATGGGAGGTTAAACCACAGAAACGAAAACAAACATTTATAGATTACCTGACAATGTATTTAGGGAGCTTGGGAAACGGAGACACTGGAACCAACAAATACGCCAGGCTATTAACACTTGAGAAAAATCGAAATTTAGAAATGCAAAAGAAATAGCAATGGAAATGTTATGTCACCGGAAAGCAATGAGATGGAAATACCTTCTCAGAAGAACCTTGCAATGTCTCCAAACCACGTTGAGGGAGACAAATACGCGTGAATGCCCAGGTCATCAACGCTTACTGTAACTCACCGAAGCAAGAGCGAGCATGACATTAAGGCAAACTCAAATTTCATATACACCATCTGATAAGCACTGTAATTGAAGTGAAAGCAAAGGAGAGATGTATAAAAAAAATGGTTGACTACGTTTTAATCTATCCTAATCGTTAAACTCCAACTCTGAACTTATATACATACTGATATAATTAAAACACAAAGATAGGAGGATTGGAAGGTCAAACTGGATGAACGATATCCATTAAAAGTCGTTACCTGGGTTGAAGAGTGCGACTTCATAGTTCTCACATAGCTCCAGGAGGTGTGAGGAGCGACACATATGAATGATTCCTCTGGCGTAGTAGGAGAAAAAAATGATAAAACGAACTCTCGAATAGCTCTGTGGAAAACCCTCAATACGATAGGCGAAAATGAAGTCATATGTTGAACGAAAATTTTTTATACGCCTTTGAAACCCTAATCCCAGACAATCACCACCATACACGTGGCTGGAGATGCCCAATTCCGAGCACTAAAAGGTAGTAAGTCTCGTAATTCCACAAGAATCCAAAAAGGTTAAGTCTTAATGTTCAATTTTAATGTAGCGTACCATCCAACTGGAATTGATACGTGCAATAAAGGGCGAAGTACTTCATATCACGTTGGCAGATTTGGCCAGTAGAATAGAAAAAGAGAAAAGTAAACCGAAATTGATAACAAAACCCTAGCGTACTACAAAGTGTCGACGTGTGAAATCGAGCCATAAAGACAAGGTACGAAATCCTCAAATCAAATTGAATGGCATCGAAACTAGAAATGAGGTGGTAGCACGTTGAGTTGATTTCATGAACGATGCATAAGAATAAGTGTCAAGCGCCACCATAGAATTCAGTTAGAACGATATGGTAGGGCTGCAAAGTCCGAAGAGAAAAACCCCTTACAGAATGTAGTTATATTGTTAAGAACAATACAGTGATATTACACATACCGAGTTGGACGGTACCCTATTATATTAGGGAGAGGTACAATAGGGGTGTTATTATATAAAAATTAAAGTTAAGTAGGTATGTGCGATACCTATATACATGTTGAAGTTCTACGAAGTCAAACGACTAATATATACCTAAGAGTAGATGATCATACATATCGATATGAATTAGCACAAGAGGGTGGGGGTGATTGTAGGCCCAAGTGTATGAAAACCGATTGTACCATAAAATCAAGATGAATGTTAGGCACTCAGAAGTACTCATAACACCCTTACAAACAGAACTTAAAGGTTGATTTAAATGTATTGAAAATAATAAAATGGAGTGTGAAAATTAAAATAAAAAGAGTAGTACAGGGATGTAACTAAACTTGCAATTGAGATGGAAGCTAGTATATATTGACTGGGGTATAGTAAGTATGTGGAAATGAAATGTGTATTAAACAGCTAGAAATCTAAGTGTGATGGTATAACAATTGTGTGGGAATTATTCTTATAGGATACTGAAGAAAAAAAAAAAAAAATGTCTGGGAAAGTGAAGGGGAGGTGTGACACTCAGATAAAGTTGTTCAACAAGTTCAAAGAAGAGAATCATGAAATTGATGTTTCAATCAATGCTTTTGTTCAACAAAAACCATGGTATGTAAAACCTATCACCGTACACGACACTTGTTGTTGCCGTTATCATGTGGAATTTGAGTTATATTATGACACATTCCTTGATTTTGGTAGAATATTTTGGAAGGATTCACCTCCTCCTTCCACTATCCATGATTTCATATCTCAAATTCTATGTGAAAGAGAAAGAAATGAACTATTTTACGAAAAGAAATGTGTTGGTGGTAAAAAGTGCGATGATTGTGGAAATTTGACTAAATTTCAAAACAAATATCGTACTGATATAAATGATCAATCATTTTCCAACATGAAAGTGAAATGGAAGAGATATGAATATATCCATATATCGATTCAAGGTGCAAATAGTGTTAAAATAATTGAATTATGAGAAGAAGAAATTTTTGTGATAGAATTTTTGAGAAATTTTGAGGCAGAAATTTACAAATACACCAAACATTCCCATAGAGTTCGATGGAAAGACTTGCAATTCAAAAAATCCCATGAAGTTTTTCCACCAGGGACCATTTTGCCAGTAATTTGTTTTGCAGAAAACTACACATTTGTTCCACAAAAAGAAATTTAGAGTGAATACTATCATTTTGACCAAGTCTCCATGCTCGTCCATATTCTATATAGACATGCTGAACAAAACGTCGATCATTTAGAAAGCACCAGTGAAAATCGACATAGTATTAAAGAATATCACTTTTATATGATCATTGATGATCGTAAACATGATACATATTTTGTACAACATTGTTTTGGAAAAATTTATGGTTCCTTGAAAAATCGTGGAATAACATTCAATGAACATTGGATATGGTCAGACAGATGCACAGGACAATTCAAATCTACACGATCATTCTTTCGGTTGTGTTGTCTTCATAAGAAAACCTACATTAAACATTTTTGGAATTTCTTTGAGACTAGCCATGGAAAAGGAGAACATGATGGTGCAAGGGCATGCATAAAACAAGCACTTCAAAGAAATCAAATGAACCCCTCTGCAAGCCGACTTGTGGACGCGAAAGAAGTTGTTCAATGGTGCATCGCTGCTCTAAGCCATGAGACTAACCGATCAAGGGAAGTGCAAAGGTACATTCAATTTAATTTTTATTGGATATCTAATTTTAAACAGTGTACATTTATCACAATGATTATCTTTGATTGTATTTTGATATCATATTTACATTCTTCTTTAAATTTTCCATATAAAGGTTTTTTTGGCATATTGGGATCGAAGACATAGATAGATCAATTGGAAATGACATTGAAACAATAAAAGGGACTCGAAAATTGCATTCAATTAAAACAAAGTCGTCCAGAAATGTGTTTGCATTGGATAAAAGAAAATATTCTTGTTTTTGTGATGTTTGCATAGACAACACAAAATCCAATGACATTTGTGAAAACAAAATGTATGTAAAAGATTGGAAACATACAGAGCTAAATACAAAGGGAAAAATGTCCATTGCAATGTTTGAAGAAATGCAATCAGAGGAGACTACAATATCATCCGATGGTGATCGAGTTTCTGATCTTGTTAGAGAAGGTAACATTTGAATTGATTTCTAATGATAAAGATCTAGAAATAAATTTAAATATGTATAATTTTGTTAAGTTTGTTTTATTGTGCAAGAGATGTTTTTGTTGTAATTGCACCTACTGACAATGATGAAAATGTGAAGTATTATTTGATGCGTTGCACTGAACGAAAAATGAAATTATTAGAAGACTATAATGATCACAGATTTCCATATGAAAGAGGATCTATTATACTGAAAGGTTATTTTTTCAGACAAACTAATCAAAGTGGGAATTTTGTTTACTTTGAAGACTATGAACCTGATTTCATAAGTTGTCAATATAGTCACTTGGTGTGTGCAACACGCATAAAGTTGATCAAGGTTCAATCAAAGAAAAAAACGAATATTAAGAAATGGAAAATGTCAAAATTCGATCATGAACGGATTATTGAAGATGGCATTCCATTGGAATTTTTTTGATTGAACTGCCCAACAATTTATTCTCTTTGGATTATATGTTCTAGAACTTCCAGTACTCAATTAAAAATTGAGCTACCTTGTTATGTTATCTGTGCAAGTGTTTGCACATGTACAAATTGTTTTGGTACATGCACACTCTAATATCAACTCAAAGTAGCTTTTTAATACATGCATTGATGAAAAATGTTGCATATATATATGTGTGTGTGTGTGTGTGTGTGTGTGTGTGTGTGTTATAGAATGCGATTAACTGAAAGTAGATTGAAACCATCCAAAACATAAGTTTTAAAAACTTTTTGATTATATATCGTGAAAATTTACTTCACATGCCATGCCAATTATAGTTCAAATATCCAATAAAAACATTTAACATTATATCACATGCCAAATGTATATTGAAGCCATCCAAAATTATAGATCGCAACATTACTTCGCATGCACATATTACTTCACATGCCATGCCAATTGTAGTTCTTGACTATCCAATAAAAACATTAAACATAAATAACATTAAATATCACATGCCAAATGTAGATTGAAACCATCCAAAACTTGAGTTTTAAAAACTTTTTGATATATATCATGTAACATTACTTCACATGCCATGCCAATTATAGTTCAACTATCCAATAAAAACATTAAACATTTAACATTAAATATCACATGCCAAATGTAGATTGAAACCATCCAAAACTTGAGTTTTAAAAACTTTTTGATTATATCATGTAACATTACCTCACATACCATGCCAATTATAGTTCAACTATCCAATAAAAACATTTAACATTATATCACATGCCAAATGTAGATTGAAACCATCCAAAACTTAACTTTTAAAACAAAAAATTATAGATCACAACATTACTTCACATGCCAATTATAGTTCGGCTATCTAATAAACATTTAAAATTATATCACATGCCAAATGTAGATTGAAACCATCAAAACTTAAGTTTTAACTTAACAAAAGATTATAGATCAAAACATTATTGCATGCCAAATGTAGTTCAGAAGCAAAACAAAACTTAAATTTTAAAAACAAAACAAATCATAACACATCATTACATTACATGCCAAATGTAGTTCAGAAGCAAAACATTAATTTATAGATGACAACATTACTAGTAGTTTAATTATCCCAAACTTAAAAGTTTTAAAAACCAAACAAATTATATAACAACATTACTTCACATTCACAAGCCAAAGGTACTAAAACCATCCAAAACTTAACTTTTTGGAACAAAAAAAATTATATTAACACTGTAATAAAATATGTCCAACAATTGTAGGTCTCACAAGTATCAAGTATCAAGTTATATATATATATATATATATATATATATATATATATATGACAATGCATCTAGAGATAATATATAAAAAAGTAAATTTAAGACTAGTCTAAATCTTGAAATCAAATCTACAAATCATGTCCATCAAATAGAGATGGATGTAGCGTCTTTCCTATCAGGGTCTTAATCCACGCACTATCATGCGAAGCATGGGAAACCTGTACACAATGCACATGTACAAACATTAAAATTTGATGTTTTAAAAATGAGTGAGAATATATATAGAACTTCATGTAAAAAACAAAATATAAAAAAAAATCATGCAATACCTCAGGAGGTTCCCTCTCCATTTGTTCACGTGCTACAAGTTCCCCCCTCCCATGGGAACATATGCAATGGTAAACTGTACAATATACATGTACAGTTTTATATATATATATATATATATATATTAAAAAATTTCAGATGAAAATGCACGTGTACATATATAAACTTATTTTCAATAATATTAAAAAAAAAAGTTAGACAACTTGTTCAAATGGTTGAAATGGTGTGGATGTTCCTATCTCTGTCGCTAGAGTCCGTGGATTAAAGAAATCTTCTATAGAAACCTAAAATTCAAAATTTTAAAAGTATAAAATAACTCAAGATCAAGATCTCAATTTATAATAAAACTTAAATAAACTTCAATTTATAAATTTTAAATTTAAAAAAAATATATACATATATATATATATATTTAAAAGTAAAAAAATGAATACTTCTGCAGGTGAATTTCGGACATCTCCTAAGAGAGGCTCCAAAAGAAAATCTCCAAAAACCTAAAATTCAAAAAATTTAAAATAACTCAAGATATAGATATGTATATCTCAATTTTTAATGGAACTTTTTGAGGTGGAATATATATATATATAACTTAAACATAAATTTTAAAAGTGAAAAATTGTTCATACTTGTTGTGGATGTGGCACATCTCCTAAGGAAGTAGAAGGTACATCTCCCGAGGAAGAAGAACATACCGCCATCCCAAAAACATCGGACGGAATCAGAATATGTTAAAACATTTTATCATTATATATACATACATGTACATGTGCACAATTATTTATTTTAAAAATATAACTTAAAAAACACTAACATTTGCCAACATATCTTGATGGTGAGACCCATCTGCATTGTTTGAACCAGAGGTCTCGAACGTGATATTAGCATTTTCATCATTCATCATGCGTGACAACTACAAATGGTGTTTTAACATATAATGATAAATTTTTGTTAGATTAATGTACATACAAATAAATGTGTACATGTACATATACATGTATTTATTACAAATTGTACACATGTGTTAAAATAATTGAACCCTAAGGTCATTAACACGTACCATTACCGTGCCCTCTTCCTCATGAAGAATTAAGTCTTGCCAACCATTGCGACAATTCTTTGCATATATTCAGAGACCTTGAACATTCATGTTGTCAATATCTTCATCTGTACAATACAAAAAATTGGCACGTGCATTCTCACGTGCTCTTTGTCGATTTAGACAAACATCGACTCCACCCAATCCGCTATAAACATTATCGATCATGACATCCCTTGCTTCTTGACTTATTTGAGAAGTCACATCCATCTCTGACCGCAGAGTTTCGACCCGAAAAGGTCGACTCACCAATGGTGGCTTAGGGCGAGGAAACTCCACATCTCGCTTAGCGCCCTTACGGTCATACAATCGACCTTTCCCTGGACCAAAAAATTCTGACGGAAGGTCATTTTAATTGGGTTTGATTTAAAAAAAAAATTCTCTGTAAAACAATTGTGCAAAATAAACAGGAACCTCGTCGTTCCATGGGAGCCTTCCATAGGGCGCAAGGTGCCTATTATACAAACAGTAAGCTATATCGGGGTGCTTGAAATATTGCACCTTCAACATTTTTCTTTTTGGCCCTTCCTTGAAATTAAACATTGACTTGGCCATATCTTTTGTAACTCTTTATTTTACATCCTCCCATTTATCAGTACCCATTACTGTTTCCTTTTTCTTTGTTATGAGTTCTACAAATGTATCAGTCATTGGCCCAAGATTTTTGTACACATTTACTATTTCACCCAATGAATGTGTAACTATTTCGAGGCTTTTTCAACTCTCAGTAGGTAGAGTCAAAGCCACGAGATCTCTCCACAATTTTGCATGAAGTTGTTGACACCTTTGTAAGGTGCATTATGCCATGTTTCTTTCCCATGGTATATCAAAAATGTCGACCGGATAAGTTGTGGTGGGTAGACAACCTTCTTCTTGAATGTAGCATTCTACCCTGTGTATATTTTGACCAATATTTGGAACATTTTCAGCCTCTACATCAATATATATAAAATTTTGTATATTAGAAAAAACACATGTAAACAAATTTGTACAAATTCAACTAAAAATATATTGAAATTGATGGCAACCTCGACGTGGTTGGTTAGCATATTCTCCACCTTGAAACTGTTGAGACCTAGAATGACCCTACTGAGAACCAGACAGAGAACGACCCTGCTGAGAACCAGCACCACTAGCCATTGATTGGCCTCCTGGAGAATAAATATCACCCCCTTCACGCAACCTGCTACCACTTATTGATGGACCCCTAAGGGGATTTGAACCACCACCAACCTTTCAAGAGGAGAGAGAAGCTTCATAAACAAAGACGAATTTATAATCAATTGAAAAATACATTCATGTACATATAAATACACACGTACATATTCATTGATTAAATTGCGTTCAAACCATACCACGACTGGGTGAACCCTGGGCATCCGTGGCTGGAGTAGAGATCCTTCTCTTCTTATTAGCTCCTAAAAAATAAAAAATGAAACTTATTAACAACTAATTTAACTCACAAAGTTGATAAAAAATCAATTCCATATGTACACACATGTATGGAGATTTAAGACTATATTTAAATTTACCATGAGCAGCTCTCGATCCCGATCCTTGATCCTCCCCTCTCATAGAGATATCGGATTCTGTTGATCTTCGTCATTCATCCTCCATGATATATATATCTATGGTGGACATTTACAATTAATTTTTTAAATAATTAATTTAAATTAAATTCAAGATAAAGTTCAGAAAATTAATGTTTAATTTAAAGTGTAAAAAAATTATGTCGATGAATATATTTTCAAGGAGAGCGTCTCAACACTAATTCATCTTTAAGAGATGAATCTTGAATTTTTGAAGAAGAGCGTCTTAAAACTAATTCACCTTTGAGAGATGAATCTTGCATTGGCATTGGCATTTCCCTGTATAATTCTAACTCATCTATTAATTCATCTTTGATAGATGAATCCTGAATTTGCATTGCCCCACACAATAAATCAACAGACATCTTATTCACATTTGTACAATTCCTTATACTAAAAAATTGAAATTAGCTAATAATATTGTTTGTTATTCCACGCAGTTCTTTTAGCATCTCCTTCTTAACTTGGTATATGCCATTCTTTTAGCCTGTTCCCAAGCCTTCTATCAATCCAATATAATATGCCTCATTGTTTGTTGTTCTTCCTGGTATATTCATTTTCCTTTGGACGACTTTTCTAGTCGCAATATTGGAAAGCACATATGTAATCACTACATTCCCTGGATTTGGATAGCAAGAAACTTCTATGCATAATTTCCATTTTTCAACCATATATAATGGTTTTCTTATCCCTAAAAAAAATTTCAATAAAAATATATATATTATTTATTGACATTTATTGCAAATGCATGGGAGAAATGAAAAACTTATATTTAGATCTATTCCAGAGATTGACTGTAAGGGAATTTACTAGATATGTCACCTTTCATAAAAGATGAGATCCAGAGGCTACTTGGCCCTTTACAGACTCTGCCTATAGAACTACCATGGATATGAAAATGAAAAACTTCTAATTATATAGATATTCTAAAGATTTAATGTAGGGGCATTTACTAGATTAGGTTTTAAAACCTATATGTTCGTATCAAATCACTTTTGGTTTCAATGGGAAACTTTTATGGCTAATTTTTGTTTTACACGTTGAATATAAAAGGTTTTTTCTCTCTCATTGTTTGAGACCATGGATATGAAAATATAAAACTATACATTTGGTTAAAACCTATGTTTTGTATCAATTTACTTTTTGTTTCTAAATACTATATACATGTTGACTGTAGGGGCATTTACTATAGGGGAATTTAGATCTATACCAGAGATTGAATGTAGGGGAATTTACTAGATATGTCACCTTTCATAAAAGATGAGATCCAGAGGCTACCTGGCCCTTTACAGACTCTGCCTATAGAACTACCATGGATATGAAAATGAAAAACTTCTAATTCTAGATCTATTATAAAGATTGAATGGAGGGTAACTTAATAGATTAGGTTAAAACCTATACGTTTTGTATCAAATCACTTTTGGTTTCAAAGGAAATTTTTTATGGCTAATTTGTGTTTTACATGTTGAATATAAAAGGTTTTTTCTCTTTCATTGTTTGATACCATGGATATGAAAATGGAAAACTATATACCTGGTTAAAAACTAGATGTTTTGTATCAAATTACTTTTTGTTTCTAAATACTATATACATGTTGACTGCAGGGGAATTTACTGTAGGGGAATTTAGATCTATTCCAGAGATTGACTGTAGGGGCATTTACTAGATATGTCACCTTTCATAAAATATGAGATCCAGAGGCTACCTAACCCTTTACAGACTTCGCCTATAGAACTACCATGGATATGAAAAGGAAAAAATTCTAATTAGATCTATTCTAAAGATTGAATGTAGGGGCATTTCTAGAGTAGGTTTTAAAACCTATATGTTTTGTATCAAATCACTTTTTGTTTCAATGGGAAACTTTTATGGCTAATTTTTTTTACATGTTGAATATAATTTTTTTTTTCTCTCTTATTGTTTGAGACCATGGATATGAAAACGAAAAACTATATAATTGGTTAAAACCTATGTTTTGTATTAAATTACTTTTTGCTTCTAAATAAGCTATATACATGTTGAATATAAAAGGTTTTTTTCTCTCTCATTGTTTGAGACCATAGATATGAAAATGAAAAACTTCTATTTAGATCTATTCTCTAGAGCTATGGCTAATTTGTGCTTTACATACATTGACTCTTAGGTTAAAACCTATGTTTTGTATCAAATCACTTATGGTTTCAATGGGAAACTTCTATGGCTAATTCAAGTGTTTTACATGTTGAATATAAAAGGTTTTTTTCTCTCTCATTGTTTGAGACAATGGATATGAGAATGAAAAACTTCTATTTAGATATGTTCTAGAGATATGGCTAATTTGTGTTTTACATGTACATTGAATATAAAATGTCTTTTCTCTCATTGGTTGAGTCCATGGCTATGAAAATGAAAAAATTCTATTTAAAACTATTCAAGAGATTGATTGACTTGTAGGGGCATTTACTCTTAGGTTATTTAAACCTATGTTTTATATCAAATCACTTATGGTTTAAATGGGAAACTTTTATGGCTAATTCAAGTGTTTTACATGTTGAATATAAAAGGTTTTTTTCTCTCTCATTGTTTGAGACCATGGATAAGAAAATGAAAAACTTCTATTTAGATCTATTCTAGAGATATGGCTAATTTGTGTTTTACATACATTGAATATAAAAGGTTTTTTCTCTCATTGTTTGAGACCATGGATATGAAAATGAAAAACTTCTAGATATTTAAAACTATTCGAGAGATTGATTGACTTGCAGGGGCATTTACTCTTAGGTTAAAACCTATGTTTTGTATCAAATCACTTATGGTTTCAATGGGAAACTTTTATGGCTAATTCGAGTGTTTTACATGTTGAATATAAAATGTTTTTTTCTCTCATTGTTTGAGACCATGGATATGAAAATGAAAAACTTCTATTTAGATATATTCTAGAGATATGACTAATTTGTGTTTTACATACATTGAATATAAAAGGTTTTTTCTCTCATTTTTTGAGAGCATGGATATGAAAATGAAAAACTTCTAGATATTTAAAACTATTCGAGAGATTGATTGACTTGTAGGGGAATTTACTCTTAGGTTAAAACCTATGTTTTGTATAAAATCACTTGTGGTTTCAATGGAAAAATTTTATGGCTAATTTGTGTTTTACATGTTGAATATAAAAGGTTTTTTCTCTCTCATTGTTTGAGACCATGGATATGAAAATGAAAAACTTCTATTTAGATCTATTATAGAGATATGACTAATTTGTGTTTTACATACATTGAATATAAAAGGTTTTTTCTCTCATTGTTTGAGACCATGGATATGAAAATGAAAAACTTATAGATATTTAAAACTATTCGAGTGATTGATTGACTTGTAGGGGAATTTACTCTTAGGTTAAAACCTATGTTTTGTATCAAATCACTTGTGGTTTCAATGGGAAACTTTTATGGCTAATCTTTGTTTTACATGTTGAATATAAAAGGTTTTTTTCTCTCTCATTGTTTGAGAACATGGATATGAAAATGAAAAACTTCTAATTATATCTATTCTAGAGATATGGCTAATTTGTGTTTTACATACATTGAATATAAAAGGTTTTTTCTCTCATTGTTTGAGACCATGGATATGAAAATGAAAAACTTCTAGATATTTAAAACTATTTGAGAGATTGACTGACTTGAAGGGGCATTTACTCTTCTAGGTTAAAACCTATGTTTTGTATGAAATCACTTATGGTTTCAATGGGAAAATTTTATGGCTAATTCAAGTGCTTTACATGTTGAATATGAAAGGTTTTTTTCTCTCTCATTGTTTGAGACCATGGATATGAAAATGAAAAACTTCTATTTAGATCTATTCTAGAGATATGAATAATTTGTGTTTTACATACATTGAATATAAAAGGTTTTTTATCTCATTGTTTGAGAGCATGGATATGAAAATGAAAAACTTCTAGATATTTAAAAATATTCAAGAGATTGATTGGCTTGTAGGGCCATTTACTCTTAGGTTAAAACCTATGTTTTGTATCAAATCACTTATGGTTTCAATGGGAAACTTTTATGGCTAATTCAAGTGTTTTACATGTTGAATATAAAATGTTTTTTTCTCTCTCATTGTTTGAGACCATGGACATGAAAATGAAAAACTTCTATTTATATCTATTCTAGAGATATGGATAATTTGTGTTTTACATACATGTGAATATAAAAGGTTTTTTCTATCATTGTTTGAGACCATGGATCTGAAAATGAAAAATTCCTATAAATTTAAAACTATTTGAGAGATTGATTGACTTGTAGGCGCATTTACTCTTAGGTTAAAACCTATGTTTTGTATCAAATCACTTGTGGTTTCAATAGGAGACTTTTATGGCTAATTTTTGTTTTACATGTTGAATATAAAAGGTTTTTTCTCTCTCATTGTTTGAGACCATGGATATGAAAATGAAAAACTATGTAATTGGTTAAAACCTATGTTTTGTATTAAATTACTTTTTGTTTCTAAATAAGTTATATGCATATTGAATATAAAAGGTTTTTTTCTCTCATTGTTGGAGTCCATGGATATGAAAATGAAAAAATTATATATTTAAAACTATCCAAGAGATTGATTGACTTGTAGGGGCATTTACTCTTAGGTTAAAACTGTGTTTTATATCAAATCACTTATGGTTTCAATGGGAAACTTTTATGGCTAATTAAAGTGTTTTACATGTTGAACATAAAAGGTTTTTTTCTCTCTCATTTTTTGAGACCATGGATATGAAAATGAAAAACTTCTATTTAGATATATTCTAGAGATATGGCTAATTTGTGTTTTACATGTACATTGAATATAAAAGGTTTTCTCTCTCATTGTTTGAGTCCATGGATATGAAAATGAAAAAATTCTATTTAAAACTATTCAAGAGATTGATTGACTTGTAGGGGCATTTACTCTTAGGTTATTTTAACCTATGTTTTGTATCAAATCACTTATGGTTTCAATGGGAAAATTTTATGGCTAATTTGTGTTTTACATGTTGAATATAAAAGGTTTTTTTCTCTCTCATTTTTTGAGACTATGGATATGAAAATGAAAAACTTATATTTAGATCTATTCTAGAGATATGGATAATTTGTGTTTTACATATATTGAATATAATTTTTTTTTTCTCTTATTGTTTGAGACCATGGATATGAAAATGAAAAACTTCTATATGTAGGGGCATTTACTATTAGGTTAAAATCTATGTTTTGTATCAAATAGCTTATGGTTTGAATGGGAAAGTTTTATGGCTAATTTGTGTTTTACATGTTGAATATAAAAGGTTTTTTTCTCTCTCATTGTTTGAGACCATGGATATGAAAATGAAAAATTTCTATTTAGATCTATTCTAGAGATATGGTTAATTTTTGTTTTACATACATTGAATATAATTTTTTTTTTCTCTCATTGTTTGAGACCATGGATATGAAAATGAAAAACTTCTATATGTAGGGGCATTTAATCTTAGGTTAAAACCTATGTTTTGTATCAAATCACTTATGGTTTCAATGGGAAAATTTTATGGCTAATTTGTGTTTTACATGTTGAATACAAAAGGTTCTTTTCTCTCTCATTGTTTGAGACCATGGATATGAAAATGAAAAACTTCTATTTAGATCTATTCTAGAGATATGGCTAATTTGTGTTGTACATACATTGAATATAAAAGGTTTTTTCTCTCTCATTATTTGAGACCATGGATTTGAAAATGAAAAACTATATACTTGGTTAAAACCTATGTTTTGTATCAAATTACATTTTGTTTCTAAATACGAGATACATGTGACTGTAGGGGCATTTAGATCTATTCTAGAGATTGACTATAGGGGCATTTACTAGATATGTCACCTTTCATAAAAGATGAGATCTAGAGGCTACATACTCTCCCTATAGAACTACTATGGATATGAAAATGAAAAAATTCTAATTAGATCTATTCTAGAAATTGAATGTAGGGGCATTTACTAGATTAGGTTAAAACCTATGATTTGTATCAAATCACTTTTGGTTTCAATGGGAAAATTTTATGGCTAATTTTTGTTTTACATGTTGAATATAAAAGGTTTTTTTCTGTCTCATTGTTTGAGACCATGGATATGAAATTGAAAAACTATATAATTGGTTAAAACCTATGTTTTGTATCAAATTAATTTTTTCTTCTAAATACTATATACATGTTGAATATCAATTGGATGCACATAACATGCAAGTTATGTGCAAATGATGGATGATGAATGAACTAAGTGAATCTCCATATCAATTGGATGCAAGTTATGTGCAGATGATGGATGATGAATGAGGTGATGTTGATCATAACCTTTACATCTATATGATAGGAAGCTTGATCTACATAACAAGGTTTAGACTAGATATAATTTTGGAATTCAAGTTATGTGCAGATGATGGATGATGAATGACCTAAGTGAATCTCCATATCAATTGGATGTAAGTTATGTGCAGATGATGGATGATGAATGAGGTGATGTTGATCATAACCTTTACATCTATATGATAGGAAGCTTGATATACATAACAAGGTTTAGACTAGATATAATTTTGGAATTCAATTTATGTGCAGATGATTGATGATGAATGACCTAAGTGAATATCCATATCAATTGGATGTAAGTTATGTGCATATGATGGATGATTAATGAGGTGATCTTTTGATCATAACCTTTAAATATATATGATAGGAAGCTTGATATACATAACAAGGTTGAAAGACTAGATATAATTTTGGAATTTATATTAGTTGGAATATTTCAATCAAAAACTAAATAGAGTCATCTATTACCAACAAACACCAACAAACAGATATGAAGATACTTGAAAGAGACTACAAACAATGGACCATAGTACCCAAAAGGTGAGAAAGTCATGTATTACCAACAAACAGATATTAAGATACTTGAAAGAGACTACAAACAATGGACTCTAGTACCTAAAAGGTGAGAACTTTACATTGAAAACATATAGAGATTCAACTAGAGGCTTATGTGGATGACATGAAAATTACAAGTGGCTAATGTATAATTCTACTTAGGAAGAGTCTTTGGTTTAATGTTTAAGCAAGAAAGAGTCATTACTTTCTTTATCTAGAGTAGAAGTGGAATACATAGCAGTTACTTCTTTTTCAATGTTTTGGATGAAATGGGATCTACAAGATATTAAGGTAAATTTCAGTGAACCTACATATCTATTAAGTGTTTCAATACAAGTGTAATAATAATTTCAAAAAAAAAATATTTTCTTTCTCTTTCATGACTTACAAGGGAAAATTCAAATTTTTTTTGACATGTAACTGTTGCATTTAATATTACAAGCTTATATTATTTAATTATCATTAAATTAATTAATTAATAAAGATGAATATATTCTTCAAAAGTCCAATATGTTTCCTCCTCTGAAATAATAGGTTACTCATAAGTTATGAATATTAAGTCTAGTCAAAATATACAAATCATAACAGAGATTTATTTTGGGGAATTTTATACTAAAAAACTAGCTTGCAACCATAAAAGTTGAAATGAGAGTCACGAACATGCCCTGTTTTCAAAGATGAAGCAACAATGTGGTTTCTAGTTTACCTCAAAGATGAAGAGCATGGTTGAAAGTATCTGTGTTACGAAGAAATCAAAAATTCATGAAGAACTAAAATAGGTATATGTGGAAAGTACCAAATGATTTTAAAGGAGTCGGTGACTCAAATCAGGTGTGCTAGCAAGTCCAAATCTGACACCTTCAATCTGCCAAGGACAGAGCCGCATGTCCAGAACTCACTCTACACTTGATTTTCTGTGAGGTTGTAACAGTTTGATCATTCACTGAGCTAATGAACATCAGATACAATGAAATTTCGATACAAACCCACTAGCACCAACTTAGCATTTGGCATATAACATTGGCATTTAGATTTGCGAACAAGGATCATGAAATAGGGAAACAGTAAGAAGCTTATGGCCATATAGATATGAGGTTGCAATAGTTCGATCATTCACTGAGGTAATGAACATCAGATACATCGAAATTTCAATACAAACCCACCAGCACCAACTTAGCATTTTGCATACAACACTGGCATTTAGATTCATGAATATGGATCATGAAATAGGGAAAAAGTAAGAAACTTATGACCGTATGTATTAGCATATCATTGGTATGGGCCCAATGATAGATGGTAGCTGATGAGTTACTCCATTAATGGTAAGTATTAAGGTAAGTGTTAAGGTAGTAGTCAGTGGGAAACTAGAACATTTAAATAGTGTTTAAGTTGAACTGTATGTACAGGTATGAAATCAGATATTATAAAATTTTACGTTTTACTTGTGAAATTAGACTTCATTTTGACAGATTGGAGAGTTATAGCACACATCAAACCTGATGTGCATAATGTTTTACCCACCATAAAATACGTTCTAAAACCAAAAATACGTCCTATGACATGTCAATTTCCAGATATGCACAGTAGTATTATAAATTTTCATATCTAATTAATAGAGACAGCAAAAAAAAGAAAAGATAGGGCCATAAAAAGCAGAGACAGGGCCAAAAAAGTAGAGACAGGGCCAAAAAAATAGAGACAAAGCCTCTCTCATTCATAAATTCCCTACTGAAAAATAGTGAATGTTAAACATACTTGGACGCTGAAGGCATTGAAGATGACGAAGACGCTGAACTCGCTGTATAGGACGCTAAAGTTGCAGAAAAGGACACTGAAGACGTCACGAAAAACCTCTGCAAAAAAAAATCAATAGAAATTAAAATAAAAAAAAAATTAAACCAAATTAAAAAATCAACAGAAATTAAAACCAAATTAAAAACAACAACAACAAAAAAACTTACAGAAATTTAAAATCTTACCTCCTTGAGCTTAATGTGCGCTCGAATGCTAGACAGAAGTGAGCGCGCTCGAATGCTGGACATAAGTGATCGCGGGGGAGAATGCCAGATAGAAATGAGCACGCAAATGTGAACAGAAACCTGGAAAAGGTTGCGGGTGATATATTTATAAAATAATAGTTCGGCCGAACTTCTAGTTTGACCGAAATTTTATTACCGGTTTTCCAAACTCAAGCGAAAAAATTGTTCGCCATTGCCGTCAGTACACCATCACTGTAAATGGAAAATGAAGTTTGGCCGAACTAAATTCAATAGCTCAGCCGAATTCCTGAATTTTTCTGCTGAACTATGACAAGAGTTCAGCCGCACTATTGAGGAAAAAAAATTTCCACCCCGAATTGTCAGAAAAGTGTTACCCATCTTCGCATTTTCACCCACGTGTCATAATATAACTGAAATTCCGCATGATAATGACAAAAAAAAGTGTCGCGTACAGTGATAGGTTTAACATACCATGGTTTTTGTTGAACAAAAGCACTAATTGAGACATCAATTTCATGATTCTATTTTTTGAACTTGTTGAACAACTCTATCTGAGTGGTGCCCAAGAATTTTTTTGCATGTTATTTTTACTGATTTCGTGCTATTATTTTTCACATCACATCCCTTGCTTTTGGTGAAACATGTGAAATTTTCATCCAATATTCATATATTATTGTTTAAAATTTTCTACAAGTCTATTTTTGTATGGTTGCCTACAAGTGGCTTTCCAACAAGAGAGTTCATCATTTACATCTATTTGCAATCGAAATTTCTGATGTTTGTGCAAAGTTTTTCGTGAGGTTCCTAATGCTCATGCCATATATTTTACCAAGTGACTCTCTTTAGTACTTGATGAAACCACTACCATTTGTATTTCTCTACGTGCATCAGAATCACTTTTCCTTCTAGATCTTCTAATTGAATTTAGAGAACAATTTATATTTTGTATCACATTTTCCGTCATTTTTTTTTTATCTTTTTTTGATTTCTGAATACCCAATAAAGTCATAGCTTCTTTTAATTTCCTTGATGTTAAGAGAATTTTCAACATTTGGGATTGAACTGCCACAGTTTCACCTTTGAAGAATGAATCAATAATGCGATTAACACAATATCGTATAACATGGTCACCTTTTTTATCTCCATATGTGTGAGTGTCAACATTTTCTAACATCTCATCATCGGTATTGATTTCATCTGTACATATTAGAATTAAATGTACATAATTAGCTTACATATTCAATAAATAACTAAATTAATAAATATGTATAATTTCAATAATACACATTTAACACACACACACACACACACACATATATAGACACACATACCTGGTGATTTCATTTCTTCGCTTGAATTCATTTTGACATTTTCACCATCTTCAATCATTGGTTCAATATCTCTTTCACTTTCCCTTTCAAAAATTTGTATCTCATCATCAATGTTTTGAGGAATATTACTCTCTATTTACATTGCAAATTTTTTTTTTCAAATTAGTTCATCAAATAGAAATTAATTTTCACAATACCTTAGTCAAATTTTAAATATCAAATTTATAATATTTACATTTACATACCTGCTTCAACTTCTAGTTGAGGTTAATTTTCCCTTTCAATATTTGAGCGTTCTTCTCTGTTTATTTTTGGGATATTCTCTCCCCTGTTCTCTACATTCCTCAAGGTCTCTTGTTCGATCATATTTTTTCTTGCAATTCCTTTGATTTCCTATGATAATTGAGTATGAAGCTTAAAAATTTTCATTAAAAAATTTAGACAAAAATTCAATTAACTCCATTGCCTCTGAAAGATGTTCTAATGGATTCATGGCATGCCAATATGCTCATAATAACTATCCTTGAGCAAAAATGGGCTGAAAATTGACTTATATAGGCCTCATTAAAGATTCCCCTAGTTTTTCCTCCAAATATGGAAAACTACCAGTTAGCTCCACCAAATCTGGAAGTTCTGCTAAAGTTGGGGAATTTGCTAAAAATACGCCAACTTATAACTGAATATTATTTAGTGGCTAAGCATGCTTAGTGTGCACTAAGGCACACTTAACTAGGTGCTTAGGTTCTGGTCATACAAGGAGGTCTTATGGAGGAGGTGATGGCCCCTCTCTGTTCCACCGCCGGACACTTAATTAAGCCTCAAATAGTACATCTGCACCTTCATTTTCAAATGTGAACGTGTGGCGTGTTGGTAAAGAGTTTTAGTGGTAAGGGTGAGGTCATGGGGTCGAACCCAAACCTCTGCCCCAAAATGCGTTTTTTTGTTTTGGGTCCACCGTAATACGCTACACTAAATATTTAATATGGGCTCCAATGTTATAACCTTCACAAACCAAACTAGCAAATCCTGCAGTGACACCCGTCACAGTCCAATTGGAAAAAAAATAAAGGAGATTTTCTGCATGCTTACTGGACTTCCATGTCATTAGCTGTACCTGTTCTGTAATATTTTTAAAAAAATTGTCTGTTCTGAATGACGATCAACAGACCATAACTTCCTCATCCAAAACTGGTTTTTGACAAATCGAGTTGCATTGGATTCCTTGCAATGAGCTGATCACTTTGAGTCTCATTTAGTGCAATTATGAGCACTTTTATTTTTGAGCTAATTTTTTCCCATGATCAAGATTCTGATCACTCCTTCCCATTGACATGCTTTTGGACCCACAAAAGTTGGTTATCTCATAAGAGCTGAACTCTATTTTGTTTACCAAGTTCTATCATCTTGATTCTACTTGGATAAATCCTCATGACAACCATTTTCCCACTGACATGCCTCGCCTTACCTTTCAAATGACTTGGGTCTTCAACCATTGTTCTCCTTTTGCTGCTGACCCAATAAACACTTGCTGAACTTGTTGACTAATATAACAATGTTTCTGTACCAAATCGATTCCTCAGTGCCTTCCCACTGAGAATCATGTTTCTCCTTTGCACAATGAGTGAAATACAAAAAATAGCTTCCAACATTAGTAAAAACAAGAAAAAAAATGACCATTATTTTACCTCCACAGTTCCAAATTCCACATCTAGAAGAATGCATTTTCCATCTTCTTCTCTTCTTGGCATCAACACATAAAATGGTCTACAATGGATGCAAACTTTCTTCTTTGAAATCTCGTCATAAACACACATGCAAGAATTGACTTGACAACATATCCTCTTGCTCGTTCAAAGCAACTATTTCACATCATGTGAACATTGCCATGTATTCTGACATCTTGGTGTCAAAAATCATCGACCAAACAGAAGTCGACAAAAATATGCCTCTTCAAACAAATTAATCTCAAGTCAAGCATAAGCATGTGTAAGAAAAATGAATTTCACATCTCATGAAAAACTTCATCAACATCCCCTCTTCATCTTTGGAGACAAAATAAACTCTTCCAAGTCGATATGACATGCATGCAACACACAATCGACTAACACATGTCAATGCTCATGCACGTGCAAATGATCAATACTCTCAAGTTGACAAAATACATGTTGAATAAAGAAATTGAGCAAAAAAATTCAATTACTCATGCATGTTCAAGCACAAAGAAATCCTCAAAATTCCACTGTTAATACACACAAACTCTCATGCATGTATAAAATTCTTCAACTCTCCCATGAGTATAATCATCCGTACAAGAAATCCATTCATATGTACATGTACTTAAAGCTCAAATGAAAAAAATTTGCTACAATAAAGTGAGTCACATACTCCACCTTCAAACACCTTCTTGGCATAAACATGCAACACACATTCAATTGGAAAAGAATGCATCAACATCAAAAGACATGCAAAGCCTTAATTAGATAGGAAATCTAACAATCTCTTACCAAACCATTTCAATGGTGTTTCTTTCAGCTGCACATCATCACCATATGAATCATCTTGACCCACATCCATTATGAAATCTTCTTTTCCATTATTGTCATTCTCTTTCTCCACATTCTTCAAATGTCGTGGATGACTTGCTGGATACAATGTCCAACACTTGTCTACAACATGACCTTGCTCATGGAAATGAGTGCAAAACAATTGTCTCTTCTTTTCAACATGGTTTTATTTGTCTTTGGCTTTCTGCCTCCTTTTACTTGAAAGTTTCTTGTGCATATCTATCTTCTTCCAACACCTTCAAACATTATGGTTATCCAAACCACAAAAGGAACATGCAACTTTTCTCCAAATCTTATGTGAAAATTTGCCATGTTTTTCATAATGAAAAGAAACTTGATTAAAAGAAGTTTTATACCTTCAAAATTCACCTTTGTTTCCTTCTTGAGTAGGTAAATTTGATGAGTTAGTGGCTCTCTTCAGAATACCAACAATGCAGTCAATGAATTTAGAGCTTTCAACATCCTCTTGTTCACCATTCTCATTAGTTGCATGTTTATGAGCACCTTCTTGCAAAGTGGGTGCAAATTTTTTTCATTTTTCATGAAAAAAATATTCATAAGCTTGAGGTAATGAGCATGAAATTAAAGTCCTTCTTGGAACACCTTCATTTCCCTCCTTGGATTTAGAGATTTCTCCATCTTATTGTCCATAACCAGACCCCAAATACTTAGGCCTTTCCTCAAAAACCATTGGCTCAACTATGCCTTGTGCATGTTTGGCCAATCCTTTACCTTCATAGCCTATCTTCATTAATAATTTGGACCTTATTCCTCTATTTTGTCTTTCAAAGGAACCTACACATTCATCTTGAGAGGAAATTTAAGATAAACTTGAATTGAAACCCTCTTTTTCAAGCACATACTTGGCTAAGGATTCCTTGGAAACATGGAGTTGAATCTCCATCTAATGCATCCTTTCAAGGTTCTCATTTGCAATATGGAGTTGAGTCTACATATCATGCATATTTTCAAGAAGCTCTTGCTTCTCCTCCTTCATGGAAATAAACCACTCTTGAAGTTTAATGCTCTTCCTCCTATCTTCATACTTCTCTTCCATCGTGTCAATCATGATGTAGAGTTTTTGCAACATCTCTTTATCAAAGATTTTTGTAAGGAAGATTGATTAGAAGCATAACTTAATGAAGATGCGATCACACATGTAATGTATACAAAGCATCTTTGCTGTAATTTGAGAATCTGAAATCTTAATCTTGACCTTCTCCTTCACACATAAACGTGGAAAACTGTTAAATTCTCCTTGCACAAATTTAACAACCAATAGCTATAGAAGAAATAACTATCCTTAGCTAAACTGAGCTAAAATTTTGCTCTGATACCAGCTTGATCTGAATATGGGCAAAACTGTTATTTCCATGCAAGCTCCCTCATTGGTATTTAAAATGTGTTTAAGGTTCGTTTCATTTAACCATTTGTGAAAGGGGTTAAATTGTCAAGTTTCATGTGTCTTTGATGAGGTAATTATGAGTTAATTAGAAATTAAAAACTCATGAGAAACAAATCAAATGCAGAAATACAACTTAGAACAATCACATAACACAATGGATCATGATGGAGTTCACCACTCCTGGGCTACATCTCCATGGACCTGCTTTAACTAGCAAGGCCCTCCTCAGATTACGAGTAAAATATATGATTACAAGCATAATTATGGCTCAAATAGATTTTCTGACTATTCCATTGGCTTGCGAACACTCGAATACGCAAAAAATTACTATTCAATCATTGAATTTGTTTCACAACTCCTCTAGACTTGACCTCCAATCTCGGTGGCCATGGGCTTGTTTAATATCAAATGTAAAAAAATCACCTTCATATGTGCTCCAACGCCTCTATAAAATGTACCAATATATTCAAAGCATAAAATACATCCAAAATTGACTATTCACTCATTGAAATTAGCCTTCAGCTGATCTGGACATGGCCTTCCCTCCTGGTGGCCCTAGGCTTCAAAACTATTCAACGTGCCAAAAAAACCTATAGATGAGCTCCATTGCCTCTGCAAGTTATTCCAATGGATTCATAGCATGCTAATTTGCTAATAATGACTATCTTTGAGTAAACATTTGTCGAAAATTGACCAAGATAGGCCTCATTAAAGTTTCTCATAGATTCTGCCTCTAAATCTAGAAAACTACCATTTAGCTCCACCATATCTGGAAGTTGCGATAAATTTGGGGAATATGCTAAAAATCAGCCAACTGCTAACTATAGTTTAATTAGTGGATAAGCATGCTTATTTCACACTAAGCCGAACTTAACTGGGCACTTAGCGAGGTGCTTAGGTCCTGGTCATATGATGACGTTTTATGGAGGAGGCATTGGCCCCTCTTCATTCGGTCGTCGGACACCGAATTAAGCCTCAAATAGTACATCTGCGATTTCATTTTCAAATGCTAACGTGTGGCACATTGGTAAAGATTTTTAGTAGTAGGGGGGAGGTTATGGGGTCTTTTTGTCTTGGGTCCATCGTAATACGCTCCACCAAATCTTTAATACATGCTCCAATGTTATAACCTTCACAAATGAAATAGGTGAATCCCGTAGTCAAAATTGTCACAGTTTCATTGGATAAAAACTGAAGAATATTCTTTGCATGCTGACTGGATTACCATGTCATCAGTTGTACATGTTTTTAAATTTTAAAAAAATAAAATTCGCTTCTAAATGACGATCAACAGACCATAACTTCGTCATCCAAACTCAGTTTTTAACGAAACGAGTTGCATCTATGGAAATATGGTTTTTGCAAACACAACATTGGGGATTCTATCTCCTGAGAGGGGCGATTTCATCGCAATTTGATTATGGTCTTTGAATTATACGACTTTATCTCACATCTTGGTATGGGATACCAAACCATGTCGTGGTTTCTTCACTATTGGCGATCCCAAGTGCCCATCAAAATTATTATTTTTGCTTGGCTCGCTTAGAAGAAAAAAAATACTCACTTGAGACAATTTCTGTAGGTGAGGAATGAAAGGTCCGAGTTTATGTCATTTCTGTATGTTTGCTCCGGAAGCAGTAACACATCTACTTCTACATTGCAAGGTTTCTTTGTCTATTTGGAATCATATACTAATATGCTACATGATCCCTCCACTTTCCTTCCTGTCACTTCAACATTGTCTTTGTTGGGGTATCTCCAGTGGGGGTAAATCATTGGTCATCCTTGTATACACTATTTGGGATATTTGGAAGGCACGAAACCAATACATTTTTGATGGGGTGGGCCTATCTTTGCAATCTCCTATTAGAGGACATTTTAGCCTAAAATTTCCCATGAAATTTTCACATAATTTCCATGTCATAATATGTAAACCAATCAAAATCATTTAAATTTAAAAAGAGGTACATGTAAGTATTTTGGAGGAAAAAGAAAAATAAAAACATTTTTTAATTGTATTTTTGGCCTATCTTCTTATAGGTTTGTTGTTGCACATATTGTACAGGCACCGTGACAACAGCTCAAATTGGGGGTTGTCACTTTTATCCCCAATCTCTCTCTTTAAGCTGTCTCCTTGCAAGCTAAGGGATGTAGACCCTATTAGAAATGAAGAGGAAAAATCCAGGAGACACAACTAAAACACCAAATAATTGATAAAAATAACAAGATTCACAGATCTAAACTAGATTTCACATTTAAGACCAGTGCCTTATGGAGTCAAAAAAAATCCCGCTATGCAATTATAAACAAGTAAGTGACGATTAACTGCTGCTTATTAAAACACAATTGATCGCAATGATATTCAATTGAAAAACACCACAACCATACATTAAAATATCTTAAACCCACAACAATATTATCACAAGATGAAAATTCCAGATATTTGCAATATTTCCAAATTTATGATGCTTCAATTAATTTCGATCGAGAAAATGTTTTTATAGTCAAAACTTTAGATAAAAATTTCAAAATCTCATTTGACTATAATATATATATATATATATATATATATTTTAATTTTTTTTCTTAGAGTTTAATTTTTCAATTTAAGATTTGATTTCATGAAAAATAAAAAAAAATAAAAAATTCTCAAAAAAAAAAAAAAATTATAGTCAAATGAGCTTTTGAAATTTTTATCTAAAGTTTTGCCTATAAAAACATTTTCTGGACCGAAATTAATTGAAGCATCATAAATCTGAAAATATTGCAGTACACCCCCATTTTTTTAAATGGGATTCGTCATGTTCAACGTGGTCGCGCCATTTAGATTCCATCACCAGAGGATAGTTTTTATAAATGATGTAAACCCATTCTGCATGCTATGATGTAAATGATCTAAGTAAGACCGTCAATGTATGTAACAACCTAGGTAAGCCTAGTATGTTGTTTATGATTTCCATCCTAGGAGGTTTTTTGTCTCACTGATTCACGTAAGTGATCGGCAGAGTTTTTCCCTCCAACCTCACCCCAAAGCTAGGGTGGATTTTATCATCAGCATGCTAAGTGAGTCCTAGTGTTTTCTATCGAGTCCTTGTAAAAGTAGTTGGAGCTACTTGGTCTACTAGATCATATTTTGAGTCGCAGAATTGGGTATTTATTTGAGGGTCTATACGAATGGGTATTCCCCCTTCATGTATGTAAATGTATTATCTCATGTAAAAGAGGGTTGGAAAAATAATTATAATCCCCTCTCAGTCGATTAATTAAATTTTCTGGTCAATTAATTTAAAAAAATCTTAAACCAAAAATTTAATTAATTTAGGGTCCTAAGTTAGGATTAAATCTTTAAAGGAAAAAATTGTGGGTCCTTGGAAAATTATTTTTAAAAGCCCCAGGCCAAGAGAATATTGAGAATTTTAAGAAATTTTGGACCCTTAGGCCTTGGTGGTTAAGTCAAAGTCAAAATTTTGGGGTAATTAACTCAAAAATTGTATTTTCAAGTTAATTAAAATGGATTTAAACCATAAATTCGTTTTTTCCTCAAAATTATAATTTCGACCGTCCAGATTAAAACATAATCAAATCTTATCGACGATCGAGATTAATTTGACAAGGATCATCCAAACTAGCCATTGGAGATTTTGTCCTATAAATTTAGAGGTCTTTAACATTATTGGATCGTTCGATCTTAGGATCGTGTACTTGTTCTTAGAAGTTCTTGTAGATTTTTGAGGAATAAAACATAAAGACTTTGAGGTTACAAATTTTCCTTCTCAGATCTATGTGGTGAATTGTCTCTAAGCTCTGCTACTTTGTTTTTTCATTTTATGGTTGATGGCCTTCATGGATTAATCTACATACAGGTATCTTGTGCAGTTTTCTGGATTCATAAAATGACATTTTGATTTTTCTAAAGGATCTCGTGTTGTTTTCTTAAATCTCTATCGATCTAAGGTTCATATCTAAGTGTGCAGGGAAATTTTTTTTTAAGATTGAGCATCTGGGGAAGTCTTTGGTTGGACCAGCCGACTCTCAATAAACATAAATCTGAAAAGCTCATTATTTGTTAAATTCCAAGTCTATCTTACGAAATCTGTGATTTTGCAGGATTTTCTAAGGCTTGTGCCTCTCCCTAAAATTTAAATCTCTAAAAAAACTATGCCAACATGGATTCAAATCTGGCCATGAGGGCCTCAGAATTGTAAATTAGTTTGTAAATTTGTATTTTTGTTAAGGCTATAAGGGTTTAATAAATTTTTTGGTGTATATATTTTTAGATCTGACTAGTTTTACAGGTTATAGGTTTACACAATTTTTTTTTTTAAAGGAACTAAGCCAGATCTGGCCTCAGAATCCCTACTGTGGAAAAATCTGGACATTATTTTGATTTAAAGGAGCATAAAAATCTGAGATTAAATTGAATAAATTCTAAGTTGCTGGGCGATTTAAATGTACTGGGTTTATCTCTGCCTTAGTTTCTCATCATTTCTCTGCATCCTTCCTTCACGTCGATCCCATCTTCCCTCAGTAAAACCATCTTCTCTCATTTGCTGTCCGATCTCCTTTTCACTGCCTAAACGTTGTTATCTCTACTGCCCAGCCTTAAAAACGTCCTCACTGCTGCCCTCCTCTCCAACCATTATTCATCGATTCCTTTCCATACTCATCCATGTCTCATATATCTCTGCAATTTCTCAGCTCCTTTACGCATCCTCCATTCCACCCTGCTCTGTCGTCTGACCTGCATTAAAAAAATAGTAATAAACTTCACTGCCTCCTTCGCAGTGATCTTTCCCTTCACGTCCGTCTGACTTATCCTTTGTGCCATCAACCCGTCCAGCTCTTCACACCCTCATCTGGGCGTCTCCTCTGCTCCATCGTGCTTCACCATTGTACCGTCGAGCCCACCGTCTAGTCCATCCTTCATCACCGTCGTCTTCTCCTCAACCTGCAACCACAAACAAATCAAACACACACATAAAAAGAAGCGAAACACAGTCATATGCATTAGATTTTGATCTGTTTAATGTATAGTTTTATTTTAGGCTTTAGAAATTCAACGTTTTGATTTTTATTTTATTTAGTTTTTGTTTAGACTTTAGGTTAGTTAATAAAATTCGATTTTTTTTTACTGTTTTAGTTTTAGTGTAGTTTAGGTGTGTTTTTAGAATTTGATTTTTTGTATTTTTTAGATTTTAATTTTTAGTCGTAGAATTTAGTTTTAGAGTCAGAGTTTTCATTTTTTTTTTAAATTATAGTTTAGTTTTTTCAAAATTTAATTTGTTTCCTTCTAGCTTTTAGTTTAAATTTTTTAAGGTTTAGTTTAATTTAGTTAGATTTTAAATTAGCATTTGATTTTGTTAGTTTTAAATTAGCTAGATTTTAACTTTAGTTTTAGTTTAGGATTTTAAATTTTAATTTAGTCTTAGTTTAATTTTAACTTAGTTTTAATTTAAATTTGTGAGGTTTAGTTTAGCTTTAGATTTAGATTTTAACTTTAGTTCTAATTAGACTTAGTTTTAGTTTTAAATTTTTTTTTTTAAAGTTATAATTTAGATTTAGATTTTTAACTTGTTTTAGATTAAAAAAAAAAATTAATAAAAAAGTTTCAAAATTTTAAAATTCTAATTTTTTTTTCAAGTTCTATAGTTAAATGAGCCTAAATTTTTCTATCTAAAGTTTGACTATGGAACATTTTAATTTTCGAACTGGGTTATATTGGAAATATCATAATTTCAAAAATTCTTCAAGCATCAAGCATTTTTATCTTAATGATCATTTCATGATAAGCTTTTTTGATTGCCTCAAGTATCTTAATGAATGATCGTGGTACTTTATATTGAATATCATTGTGGTCATTTAGCAGTATTTATACATCCAATACTTTTCTTTAATTGCATAATGGGATCTTGTTTGACTCCATAAGGCACTGGTTTTAACATAATCAATCTGTGAAATCTCGTTAATTTTATCAAGTGTTTGGTGTTTTAGATATGTCTCCTAGATTTTTCCTCTTCATTTATAATAGGGTCTACCTCCCTTAGCTTGCAAGGAGACAAATTAGATAGAGAGATTGGGGATCAGGGTGATAGCCCCCGATCTGAGCCATTGTCACGGTGCCTAGAAAATCTGTGCGACAACACTGCTATGGGGTAGTTGACAAAGTGTGGTCAACATCTGGCTCTACTTGGGGACACGTTGCTTCATTGAAGGAATGTGAGAATCCAGAATCTGCATCCAAGCAACACACAAGATTACATAAGTAGCGTCTATCCAAATATAATAATATAATAGTAGGCTCATGAAATAATAGAAGCTCTTCTTTTATCTATTATTTTACTTAACATGAAAAGTAAATCCACTCTAACTGCAAAATGAAATGCTAAAATAACAAGGTGTAAAGTTAGAGATACATTACAAAGGATGACCTATGGCATAAGATGTGCTCAATATAGTGCATGTTGAGCATTTTCCTACTTTCAGGCAAGTCTGTGGGCTGCTTTTCAGATGTGCCATGTCAAATCTTGCTAATTGTAAGACTCTGTCTTATCCGAATGTCAAGCTGCTCTCGACCATCAGACGAATCAAACCACTTACTTCCTTTTTATACTTCTTTCTCTTCTTCTGAGTGGGTTGTGATGTCAGAAATGAGACCACTGTAAACTCCTTGTCCTCATCTTGAAGATGTTTGTACAAAATATCTGAATAACCTGGAGCGTGACCAATATTATTTTGGATATACTATATCAATGGTGACACATAAGCTTGGTCTTTCTCAACATCCTTTGAAACCATAGTTAAATCCTCTGTGTGATGAGACGGGAATGGCTTTAGCAGACAAGAAGTCTTATGATCTGGTGATGAATCTTCATAATCAAATTTCGGCTGAAAATTTTGTATATGTAATTTTTCCATTTTTTCCAACCTTTTCTGTATGGAACTCATCTCCAACAAGTGATTTTCCTTCATGGTAGTCATTTCCTGGGTGTGTCTTGCTTCCATTGCAATCATATGATTCTGTATAATGGACATCTGATTAGAATGATTAACTTCCATTATCTTTAACTTGCTTTCCATGACATTTATTTCCTATGCATGACTTGCTTCCATGGAAGTTATCTTATTTTGAAGATTTATTTGGTTAGCTTCCATGTTTTGAATCATTTGCATATGGTTGGATTGCACAAACTTAATCATATGAGTTGGTTCCTTAACCTGAATTTCATGATCTTCTATATGCACGTGATAGTCCTTACCAACAACATTAATTTGATGGCTTGACCCTGCCATTCTACTAGCTATGATTCTTTTGACAACATGGCAAGTAACCTCTTCATGAAGAGCATTACAGGCTCTACAATAAGGCAAAGCTTCATCCACAAGATTTGCAAACTCAAGTTGATTTTTCGGTCTCTTCTCATTAGATAGGCCTTTTTCCTGCAAAGAATTATTATTTCTAAGTTGGGAATTCTGCATTTGAGCCCTTTCCATTTGAACCAACCTAGACTATAAAGCGCTTATTTCCTTAGCATAATTAAGCTCCATGGTTTCAAGCTTTTCTATTAACCTTTTCAAAGGGTCATCATCATCTTCTAGAGGTTCTTTTAACTTAGTATCTGTCAAAGACCTATCAAAACCTAGAGTTTTGGACATTCCAGATGCTTTCTTATCCTTTTCAATCTCCTCAACTAAATATTGACAAGCCTTATAATTTGTAGTTTTAGCCTGCCTTAACTCATATGAAGTATCAGAATCAAAAGCATCAATGTAAAAATTCAGAAGAGATCCATTAGGAGGTTTATGAGTTTGAGATATTTCTCTAAGGATACCATTAAATCTCCTGTTAAATTATTTCGTCGTTTCATTTTCATTCTTTTTTATGGTACTAATCTCTCTTACCAAATGCCTATCTTCCATTTTATCACCATATTTTTCCTTGAAGGCAGCTACAATTGATTCAAAAGTATCAAATGAATTATCAGGCTTTTCTGTAAACAATTCACAACATCCTTGACAAAAGTAAGAACAAAAGTTTTCATCTTTACATCCTCGAAATTATTATTTTCAACTGCAAACCTATTTCATTAGTTAGTGAAAGAAAAAAAATGAGATTTAACATTAACTGCATCATTTACTTGAAAAGAATGTAATTTATGCATTTGAGGAACATCATGGGGATAACCCTGAATATTAGCAAAATTACACGGGGCAAAAACATCCATGATATCATTTTTAGGATTTTAGAAATAGATCTGTGTTCAAGAATAGTCAAAAGGTCCTCAAGAAGTAAACTTCTTGGCAGGAACTCTTGTAAGAAATGAAAGAATTGGAGTCGCCACTTGAACATGAAACTAATTCTAAAACAGAAGAAACAATCGTGAGAGAGCAGATGGATATCAGGGGGGATTCTTGTATGGGAGTAAAAATATGAATAAGTGGAGTCACCACCCAAACAAGAAGCCAACCGAAATGTCCAGGTGCTAAAGATAAAATGATGAAATGGTTAGTGATGTGACGAAAGATAAGACGATGAAAATATGAAGGGATGAAAAGATGCCAGAAAATGTGATCCCTTGTGACAGGCTAATGAACGGGGAAAGAAGGTTTAAAATATTAGAAAATGTCGCTAAGACCAAGGATAGAAAAAACTCTATCCCCGGCAACGGCGCCAAAAAATGTTGTCGCACAGATTGTACAGGCACCGTGACAATGACTCAGATTGGGGGTTGTCACTTTTATCCCCAATCTCTCTCTTTAAGTTGTCTCCTTGCAAGCTAAGGGAGGTAGATCCTATTAGAAATGAAGAGGACAAATCCAGGAGACACAGCTAAAACACCAAATACTTGATAAAAATAACAGGATTCACAGATCTAAATTAGATTTCACATTTAAGACCAGTGCCTTGTGGAGTCAAACAAAATCCCGCTATGCAATTATAAACAAGTAAGTGACGATTAACTGCTGCTTATTAAAACCCGATTGATCACAATGATATTTGATTGAAAAACACCACAAACATGCATTAAAATATCTTAAACCCACAGGAATATTATCACAAGATGAAAATGCTAGATATTTGCAATATTTCTAGATTTATGATGCTTCAATTAATTTTGATCCAGAAAATGTTTTTATAGTCAAAACTTTAGATAAAAATTTCAAAAGCTCATTTGACTATAAAATATAATTTTTTTTGAGAATTTTTATAACTTTTTATAATTTTTTATTTTGTTTTATTTTTCATGAAATCAAAACTTAAATTGAAAAATTAAACTATAAGAACAAAAATTAAAAAAAAAATTGGAATTTTTTATATTTTATAATTTTTTTATAATTTTTTATAAAATAATCTAAATCCAAATTTAAAAAAATATAAAACGAAATAAAAGCTCTAATCTAAATCTTAAACTAAGCTAAACTAGAATCAAAATTAAAATTTAAAAGAAACTAATCTAACTAACAAAATTAAAATCTAAACAAAGTTAGAATCAAATTTAAACTAAAAAAAAAAAAAAAAAAAATTAACTAAAACTAACGTTAGAGATTTTTTAAAGCTTAAAATCTAAAAACAAAAAAAAAGCTAAAAATTAAAACTAGAATGAAAACTATTAAAGTGAAAACCGACTAAACTAAACATAAAGAATCGAATTTAAAACCCAATGTTGAACTCACGCTATTATTAAAATCTGAAACGAAGATCTAACTAACCCCAAAGCCGATCAAAGCATATGTATGAATTTTTTTTGGTTTGTGCATTTACTTGTTTGTTTGCAGGTTGAATGCTAACGTAGAGAAGTGATGGACGACAGGAGGATTCGACGCTAAGGAGAGTGTAGACGACAAAAGAACTGGAGCTAAGGATGACGCGTGAGGGAGGGGAGATTGGAAAATTCAACGCTATTCTGTGTCTTTGCTTGTGGTTTGTAGATTCCGACGTGTGAGGCAGCAGTTCAATGGCATGAGGGAGATGCAGGATTAGAGGAAATGGGTGGACGCTGAATCGATGATTCAGAGATAGACAAGGGCTATGGATGTGCGGGCAAAGAGCAAGGATTCGATGGTTAAGACAATGCAGAAATCGGAGGGAAGTGATAATGGAAAAGCGAAAGCAGATGAGGGTAGATCGAATAGGAACGAACAACGAATAAACCCAGTACATACAAATTTCCCAGCAAATTCAGAATTTTCTTCAATTCACGCTCAGATTTTATGCTTCCTTAAATCGAAACATTGTCTAGATTCGTCCACATTTGTAATTTGAGGCTAGATCTAGCCTTTGGAGGCTAGATCTGCCTCAAATATTAAAAAAAAATTAGAATTTGAACCCTGAATCTGCAAGAAACTGGCCAGATCAGAAGATACACACCAAGAAACGATTAAACCCTTATAGTCCTATTTTTTTTTTACAAATTTACAACTTGTTTACAAATTTGAAATCCTCATGGTCAGATTTGAATTCATTTTGGCACAACTTTCAGAGATTTAAAATTTTAGTGAGAGGCACAAGCCTTAGAAAACCCTGCAAAACCACCAATTTCATAAGATAGACTTGGAATTTAGCAAATAATGAGATTTTCAGATTTATGTTTATTGAGAGTCGGCTGGTCCAACCGAAGACTTCCCCAGATGCCCAATCTTAAGAAAAATTTCCCTGCACACTTAGATCTGAACCTTAGATTAATAGAGATTTAAGAAAACAACATGAGATCCTTCCGAAAAATCAGAATGTCATTTTATAAACCCAGAAAATTGCACAAGATACCTGTATGTAGATTAATCCATGAAGGCCATCAACCATAAAATGCAAGAAACAAAGTAGCAGAGTTTAGAGACAATTCACCACATAGATGTGAGAAGGAACATCAAAAATTGTAACCCCAAAGTCTTTATGCTTTATTACTCAAAAATTTACAAGAGCTTCCAAGACCAGTGCACGATCGTGAGATCGGATGATCCAATACTGTTAAAGACCTCTAAATTTATAGGACAAAATATCCAACGGCTAGTTTGGATGATCCTTGTCAAATTAATCTCGATCATCAATAAGATTTGATTATCTTTTAATCTGGACGGTCGAAATTATAATTTTGAGGAAAAAACGAATTTATGGTTTAAATCCATTTTAATTAACTCAAAAATACTATTTTTGAGTTAATTACACCAAAATTTTGACATTGACTTAACCACCAAGGTCTAAGGTTCCAAAATTTCTTAAAATTCTCAATATTCTCTTGGCCTGGGGCTTTTAAAAATCATTTTCCAAGGACCCACAAATTTTGCCTTTAAAGATTTAATCCTAACTTAGGACCCTAAATTAATTAAATTTCTGGTTTAATATTTTTTTAAATTAATTGAGTAGAAAATTTAATTAATTGACTGAGAGAGGATTATAATTATTTTTCCAACCCTCTTTTACATGATATAATACGTTTACATACATGAAGGGGGAATACCCATTCGTATAGACCCTCAAATAAATACCCAATTATGCAAATCAAAATATGATCTAGTAGACCAAGTAGCTCAAACTACTTTTACAAGGACTCGATAGAAAACACTAGGACTCACTTAGCATGCTGATGATAAAATCCACCCTAGCTTTGGGGTGGGGATGGAGGGAAAAACTCTGTCGATCACTTACGTGAATCAGTGAGACAAAAAACCTCCTAGGATGGAAATCATCAACAACATACTAGGCTTACCTAGGTTGTTACATACATTGACGGTCTTACTTAGATCATTTACATTATAACATGCATAATGGGTTTACATCATTTATAAAAACTGTCGTCTGGTGATGGAATCTGAATGGCGCGACCACGTTGAACATGTCGAATCCCATTTGAAAAAATGGTGATGTACTACTATGGGGTAGTTGACAAAGTGTGGTCAACTAGGTTTACTCAAATTTCAAGTGTAAACATTCATTGGATGTGGAATTAAATTTTGGCATCCAACGAGTACCCATTATGTATTCTTTTGAGAAGACTAACATTGTTAAAAATTGAAGATACATTAGAAAAAGAAGTTCAACATGCTTTTGTAATGTATCTTAATTTTTTATCAATGTGGGTCTTCATAAAAGTATGCATAATGGATACTCATTGGACGTGAGATTTAATTCTACATCCACTAAGTGTATACACTTGAAATTTGAGTAAACCTATAAGGAGATAAGCCAATAATACAATTTAAAAGTAGTTTTCTTCTTTTTCCTTCAAAATTCATAATTCTTATTTTATTATTTTAACTATTATTTTATTATTTTTCCTTAGGAGGCTACTTTTAGGCTAATATTTCCTCTACTGATTATTTCTAAGTTTTTATCATGGTTGGAGAACTACACTATTGTGAGTACTATAACATATGATTTTATTACGACGTCTCAACCCTCCACATACTTGCTTTCCTATTGGTTTTTTCGATGGTGCATATCAAAAGCGTGAATGTGGATGTGGTGCATGACTTTGGTTCAATGAAAAGAGAGAATGCAAACTACACTGATATGCTAGATAGGGCACTAATACTCGTGCAAAGCTTATTGAATTGTGGGGACTTCTATGGTATGCAGCTCTCCTCCAGATTCAAACTCTTCACATTCATGGGGATTCCAAGTCTATTGTTGACTTTGCCATGGGGAACCAATCGATTGATTTTGCAACACTTCGTGGTTGGGGTATGAGGATTAAGAAATTATTGTAAAATTTATAAAACTACATTGTTTAACATATCTTCCGGGAGGCCAACAACACTATTGATTCCCTCTCAAAATGTGGTATCAAGGATCCGCCGGGTTTCATATATATCGACATCATTGTGGATGGTGTCCAACTAGTCAAAGAGAATATGGAAATACCTTACTTTTAAAATGAAGAAAGTTAATTTGGTTAACAATTTTTTCTCAATTTATTATAAATAGATTTTTCTGAATATAGTTTTGAACTCATTGGAGTGATTATCACTTTTTGTTTACTTACAAAATGATATTTCTGTGTATCACAAAAAATTTGAATTCCTGTCTATTTTGCAAATCTCCAGAAAATGATGGATGATAGCACAAATGAATTGTAAATTATGTAACTAGTTATATGACTAATATAAACTCGAGTTTTTTCTTTTCTTTTTTTCTTTTTTTCAAAAAAACACAGACACATATTTCCAGCAAGTTACATGCCTTTCATAAATTTTACCTCGCATACGGTAATGTAGTTGTTGTAGTATATGGAGTTTTTTTTTTTTTTTTAATTTCACTAAGATAAATCTTAGTGTTGGAATTACAAATTTAATTTGTGAATTTTTTGAAATTGAAATGCTTCATGATTTTTAACATTAAATTTATTTATATATCTAAATTAAAATAACTTCTCGATTAAAAAAAAATAAAAAATAAAAAATTAATTAATTAACATAAAAAGTTGTTTCGTTATATTCTAATAAAAAATATTTAAATAATATTGTCATTTTTCCTTGAAACTTTGTATATTATTCATGTAAAATTAGTTTGAATCAAACATTTAATTTGTAAAAGTCTTTCTCCAATTCAAAGTTTTCAGGGTTTTTTTACCGTGTTGAAGTTATTTATATATTTAAAAATAAATTTAAATAACAAAAAATATGATTTAGCCAAATAAATAAATGTCACTTATTGAGCATAAACACATATTCCCAGGAAATCACATACATTGTATAAATTAGACACTGCCTTTCACCACAGTGTAATTGATGTATGTTTTAGAAATTTTTAGGAAATTTGACCAAAATCCTATTGTTGGAATCAGAAATTTAATCTGTGAACTTTTATAAATTACACTTTCTGCCACAATCTAACTTTTTATGGGTTTTAGATATTTATAGAAAGTTTATGCAAAATCTTATTGTTAGACTTTTGTGTAATTTAATTGTTTTGAATTTTTTTGTAGTGTTAAATTTATTTTAAACAACAAAATGCAAAATTTAAAAGAAATATTTTACTAAATTTTAACTAAAATATCTAAAATTAAGAATAATAAGACATGCATTATCTATTTAATTTATATTTTTTATTGAAAAATTTGTATTAATCAAAAATCTAATTTATAAACTTTGCACAATTCAAATAAATCAAAATATCTCAATATACTAAATTCATTTTAAAAATTAAGAATAAATTTAAAAAAATTATTTCACGTAATTCCAAACAAAAATTCTAAAAATAAAAATAATTAAACAATGCTTTGTCCATGTGTGTTTAATTCGTTTTCTATGTGAGACATTACCAATGGACATATAATTCTAGTTTAATTTTCTTACGATGGAATGGTATACTGTACAATTAAATATCTTTATTGTTGATTGGAATGATACATAGGCCTGTGCATTAAAATATTTTACTATATGTCACATTATTGTTCTAAGGTTTGATTTATGCGTACATCGGGATCTTTTTAGCATTTATGTTTTCCGGGCGATTAGCCCTAGGTCACTCTTATTTTGATATTGTTACCATGGTTATATTTTCGGTATTCCATAGTTGACGCGTTGGGGTGACCACCTTCCCAACCCAAGTGATATTTTCTATCCAACTTTCGCATTGGAGTTAGGTCTTGGGTTTGTCTCTAGCCCTTTCTCATTTCTTCCATTTTTATGGATTATTTCTTTTCTTTGATTTACCCAATACTATGTGTTGTCTTTTCGAGATGCTGATCAATGATTGAATTTGAAGGACTGGTTTTAATTTCAATTAGAAAAATATATATTCATCCAAGTTTTCACAATAAAAAGTTAAAAAAAAAAATACAATTTAATTGACAACAATATATTATCTCTACATTTCATTTTTAATTAAATTTATTGCAACAATGGTCTTTAAATCATTTATCATGAATCTATATTATGTAATAAATATGAATTAAAAACTTAAATGACCATGTAACTAACGACCAACTCCAGTGATGTTCTTCTCTATCAAGATAAGCACTTTTGGTTTCTACCTTTTTTTTTAATACCATTTCTAGACCTACTTAGTTTATAAGACTTTTTCTCACATAACTAGAATTGAACATCCAATTTAATTAGAGATTTGGTTGAAAACATTGACTTTTCTTTTCAAAGATGTGGATTTTGTATTTTAATGTCTTGCTTATGAAACCTTCTGTATTCATTTTAATTTAATGGGAAATAACATATCTAGAAATAATTATAGCCATTTGTCTCTGTTTTTACTTTTAATGGGTTATAGCCTAGTCAGGCTAGGAGGAAGTGTTTTTTTGTCTTTTATAGTTTGTATAACATATACCCAACTTATAGTATCCATTGAATCCTTGCCTACCTTATTTGCTTGGTACGTTTGGAATCAATTCTCAGTGATTTTACTAGATTCTTAGTATCAAGATTGGACTTTATTCTTAATATTTGTTCCCTTTTCTATATAATTCAAATATGAATGATAGATTTTATTTACAACAACCAAATATTGAGCATGAGTATATTGAAATTGATGATAGATCTTAGGCACTCTTATTTTGAAATTGATTCCTTTTCATTTGAACTAGTGTTATCTTGGAGTTAAATCCTTAAGGGATATGCCACATTGTTTTCAATAAGTTTGAAACTAAGGAGGTATAGCATAGATTATATTCAAAAGAAAGGGTACCTATAAATCAAACATGCATCCAAGTAATAATAGTGTATTGTGAGGTAGAAGACTACCACATCCACCTGGTAATTTCATCATCATGTTAGTCTTACTCACATGAATTCATAGGCACGTCCTCAAGGATCTAACTCCTTTCCAAAACATGCAGGTCATAATATATTTTGGCCATGATAACGGACCAACATTGGCCAAGTTAGAAGTATCCCAAAGGTACAGTGTGGATATTTGGATATAACAACCATTATTTGACAAGATAATAAAATTATTACCTTCATCAATGCATCAACCCGAAACATCTTAGGGGATGCCAATCATGTTATACAGTTTTCACAGGTAATAATAAACTTTTTACCTTCTTTAATGTATCAACCTGAAATAATTTAGGAGACGACAATCATGTTATAAAAATTTCACTAGTCTCTTTGCCACAAATATGACTCAAATGTTTTTGGTAATAGTGAAATCATTTTCTAATCAAAGTAATCTTAGAGAGACCCTGAATCATTGAGAAAGACGACACAGTTCATTATTTTTAGTCACAGTGACTTATATTTTGGTTTTACATATTTCTTTCTAGAGATTCTACCTCTTGTACTTGATTGGATATAAGCATGAGATCTTTGTGCAAATAAAATGGTTTTTTAACTCCTTGTAAGTTAACTAAAATTATTTGTTCTTGTATTTTGGCCATACTGTAAATCCAAAATGAAAATAAATCGTTTCTCCTCAAAGTTTCTTAAGAATATTTTGTTTGGAACTTCATATACAGATACCGAAAAGAGAAATTTTCCTTTGGATGTGGCATAATTTTTGGAGAAATAAATGTGCAATGAATCCCAAAAAATATGGAGATTTTTAGGAAGGAAAACTCACTAAGAACATGCGAGATATTCTTAGCAAGTCAAGGGTTGTGAGAGATTAATATGAAAAGGATACCATTGTTCATGACATTTACTATGCAAAACTATTTATAGTAGAGGTTAGGATGATCTAACTTCATTCTTAATGTTTTATACCTTGAAGAGTAACGTAGGTATATGCATGAGTCCATTTAAGTACATTTTAAACCAACAATTATAGAACATTGAGGTTTAGTGACTTTTAAAAATTTAAAACATTTTGGAAGGTGAAGACTTCCACTTTGAGTTTCAAACCTGGATAATTGTGTGCATGAAATGAGAAATAGAAGTTGAGATTAGCAAGTTTGGTACCCAAATTAGTGAGGTTGAGCTTAAACTTTAGTCAAAACATGTTTAACAAATAACAAATATCTTTCTTTTCGAAGAAACATCAAAACAATTTAATACAAAGTCTCTACTTAAATGTTTCACCATTTTGAAAATACATTATACAAAGAGTTATCCTTCTTCACTTCCATGTCAAATAACCAAAAGCAAGAGCAAAACCAAGAGTTAAAAAATTCTATAGTTCAAAGATGATGCAGGAGCATCCAAATCAAATTTTCATTATTCAATTATGTAATAAGGGGGGGGAGATATTTTAATTATTTTATTAATTAAATTGCTTATTTTTAATAAATTAAGAGAAAATTATAAATGTGAGGATTTTTTGTAAATATTCTTTAATAATTAAAGGATATGAGTAGAGTGGAGTTAGGTAGATAATATAGGGAGTAGGAATTCCATTTACGGGACTTTGTTGAGTCCAAAACTAGAATGAATCTAAATTAGATTTAAGTTGAGATTTGTGTGCAGGAATTTATGGAGTGAAATAAATTCATTATTTATGTATACATAGGAGGGTTTTGTGAGGGTGAAAGGAAGCTGAGAACAGTCAGGAGTGCAGTGAGAGTGAGATATGGTTTGAAGGGCCGTGAGCCAAGAGGCCGCCCAATGTAATATTTGGCCAGAGATTTTTTTTGGTTTATTATCAATATTTTTTTTATGTGGCTCTCTTTCCTTCATGTGCATTTTTGAGCTGAATATTTTTATGATTTTAATGAATAATTATTAAGATTTTTCATGCTGAGGGAAGGAGTGTGTTTTTATATGCTAGGATTCTGATTTAACCCAGAATCCCTACATCATTTGGTATCAGAGCCCAAAGATATCTGTGTTGAATTTTCAAAGTTATATGTGCACTATGAGACACTAATTTGAATGCATGAGATGAGTTGGAGGATGAATCTCTTCTACGTTTGATTGATTGGAATCCTGGATTGAATTTGCAAATGTGTATGTATATGGTGTGTGTAAGTGTGCGAACGCAAGAACGTTGGTGTATGCAGAAGCAAAGGCAATAAACGCTAAAGAAATGAGTATTTCTGGAGTCTACATCACTGGTGAAGCAGAAGTTGGGCAACACATGTGAAAATCAAGTTGTGTACTAGAGCATTGAAGTAAGGACGGCATTGATGGGAAGCATTAAACATGAGTTGATTGACAACGTTAAACACAAGTGGACCGAGAAGCATTAATGTGAAGTAATAGCACAGATGGAAGGGGAATGGAACATCATTAGCGTGGTGAAGTTACAACCAAAGCATAGGTGCAGGTAATGTTACTCAGGTAGCGTGTTTAGCAACTCGTGAGCAACGGATGGTACATGATAATATCCTGATGCTTGATGTAAGTAATGAGTGGGTTAAAGTCTGCGTACGATATAATTTGATCACAACCTGTCGAATCATGTAAATGAATAAGTAATTCTTTGTAATGTCAACTTAATTTCAACCATTTTGGAATTGTATTTGGTTACAGTCACTTTGGTTGCTGCAATTTGAATTACTATTATACGTAATTAGTGGACATGGGAATCGAGCTACAATTAAAGTAAGCAAGGGAGCACTGAAACATGAAGACCATGCGTATTTTCCATCCTCAGGCAGCTAGTGTCAATTAAATGCGACAACCTTGGCAATATTATAAAAGCATTCTATTTTCAAGAGAAGAAGGAATCGAATCAGAGGTAAATCTCTAGTTAAGCATGGAAGATTGATTTCTAGATTAATTTCACGAAGAATTGCATCAGCCAAAGAGTAAGTGGTCATGGAAACAAGAGAAGAGATTGAAGAGTTTGGGTGAAATGGTATTTTGGTAAAATGGATTGTATTGCGTTGGAGGTATGGTCAGTTTCCTGGAATATATTTTACGTGAGTTTCTTATTCAAATTAATTTTATAAGAAACTATTCATTTAAACTCACAAGAAGCCATTAATTTACTTTCACATAAAATTTTCATGGTTAAACTCATAAGTGACTACTAAATGAGGTGAAAGAAAATAATAGAGGTAAAGATGAAAGAAAATTGATATTGTAAAGCACGGTGGGGAAAAATGGTGAGTTGTTGCACACGGTTTTGAGTGGGTAATATATGGTTTCATAAAACCATGTGTGGGTTTTGAGAATGAATAATTTCATAATTTAATTTTATATTTTTAAGTAGGAGAGTTGTGAGAAGAAGGATTTATAAAGTGTGAAAAGGAGTTTATATTATTTTGGGTTTTTCTTTTTTCTTTTTTCTTTTTTTGTAAGAAGTGGATTGTATGGTATAAGAAGTGGGATAATTAATGAAGTAGTGTCAAAGTTGAAGTCAAGGTTGTATATCATGAAGTAAAAGGAGTCTATTACATTATGTTAAGGTCAACTTCAATTTCTTTTTTGAGAATTTTTTTTTCAAAATTGAAGAAAAATTTGAGAGATTGAGATGAGGAAATTTGGCTTAAGCTAAGAGGGGAGATCATGTGTACTTTGAAGGTTTCTAACATTCGTTTGCTAGGAAAGATTTATGTTAGAAGATTGCTGGGAAGAGATTTATTTGTTGGGGAGAAAATGGACGTTGTGCATTCAAAGTAAGTTTGTAGAGGCTTGAATGTATTCCTAAAAGAATACACAAGAGAAGGGTTGGATCATTTCAACCACAAGAAGATTCAAGGTAAGCGCTCATTGAATGAACCAATATTAATTGAGTAGAGGTATTTTAAAATATGGTTGATTAAATTTCCTTGCCATACTTGAGAAGATGATATTTTGTAGATGTTATGAAAGTGTGGAAATGTTACAAATGCGGAGGTATAAATGAATGGGAAAATGTGCTAATCCTGGGTGATATGAAGGAAAACATGCATGTTTATATGAGGAGGTTTATTTTGAATAGTGTAATGATTTATTATGCATAATGTGTATTCTTCACAGTTTTGGTTAAGTCATTTTGGACCAAAGCCTATAGTTGGGAAAAGAAGAATTATTTTGATTGGTGATTGAAAACATAATTTCTTGATGTTGTAAAAGCTTTGTTTTACCATCATTTGACAGTATTTAAGGAGGTGATATTTATGATGAATACAATGTACGAGTTGTACATCATTCATCGAAGAAGTTGTTTTCTCTCTGTACACAGGTGAAGAGATGTGAATTGATGTTGCATGGTGTATATAAGTGTAGGGAAATGTTTGCATTAAGATGAAAATATTATGGGCATGCGAGTGTTTACAGTGACAAAGACATCATAGAAGAGTGGAAATCTGAGGGTTAAGACTACAGAGAGAAAATTTTATTAATAACCTTAACAGGTGCATGAGGTATGATAGTTCAGGAAGGTATTTCTGAACATTGAAAACTGAATGGTTTATTTATTTTCACCTTAAAATAAACCTTGAAATATCCTGAATTGCATTTCAAATAAAGACTTCAATATCATGTGAAATGATAAGGGCAAATGATGATTTTTCATAAGAATGAAGTATGAAAGAGAGTGAAGATTTTACATCCTAAAAATGTATCAGGGGTGTATGTTTGTTGGAGGATTGTATAAATTGAATTAAGCCAAAATATTCGTTTCCATAATTATTGGGTTGAGTCTTGAAGTGAAAATAGATGTTACAGTCAAATGAAAGTTTGGATATTTTGAGTTAAGATTGAGTATTCTCATCTAAGATTAAAAATTAGTGTAATTCTGAAGTCAAAGATTCGTAAGCTAAGTCAAGAGTCTTAATGTAATGGGGTGCATGATCGACAGAGCCCGACACCCAAAGAATTGGTCATTGTAACAAATGTGTTGCTAAAGTGTTGTTTGCAACAAAGTGAAGCAAGAGAGTTACCAGAGACTGGTTCCAAGACAGAGAACCAAGAGAAGCCAAGCGCAGGAGGAGAACTTGCATTTTGATGAATGGAAAATGTGAAGGATTGCTGAGAAGTGGATTAAATGAAATCCACACGTGAACATATGTAGTTCAAAAAAATGGGGAAGATGACTGTTGATAGTCATTTCCGAAGATCTGATGAACACCACAATAGAGGGGAGAAGAAGGAAAATGCCAAGGTAAGTGGCATATGTGAACAATTGACGGATGAAGATTACAAGCGGGAGAAGGCTGAGATAAAAATTCACCTTGAATTGTTAATGGAGTTGTTGCAGGAAAATGTGAAATACCAGACACATGGTTGGACCATGAGAAAGAAGGTGAAGTGGCAGAAGCTACATGCAAAGAGGGAAAATCAGGTAAACATACAATTGGTAGAAGAGTTGAAGAAGCTCGAACAGATGTTGAGTTGTGAAGAACTCAGAGAGGCTGAGTTAAAAATGGATGTTTCCATTTGTGGCCCAGAATAGGGTGAAATTCTGGGTGAAGAGATCAGTGAGGAAGATATCATGAACTATTGGGATAGTTCAAAAGCATCTGAAGAGGTGTTGGCGAGAGAAATAGATGAGGCCATGAAGCCTTACATTTTTTATCACATTTTATGTATGTTTGTAGGATGTGCGAAAGATGGTGAGCAGTCTGATGGAACTGTCACAAAGGGGAATGAAAATTTTGAGGTAAAGTTTGGTAGAGAATTCCTTTCAGTGAAGGAAGGTATTGATTTGTTACAAAAGGAAGAAATCATAGATGAATTATTGTTTGGGGTAAGACAACAAGTCAAAGCTGTTATGGAGCAAGAGCAAAATGGAAATGCCGAAGAAAATTTCCAAGGAGGTAAACAAATGTATTTATTTAATGAAATTGCTGACGAAATTTTACAATGTAACGATGTCGAAACCAGGACAACTCAGGATGATTTCTAGAGGAAGAATGAAGGTAGTGATGAAGTGCTGGAAAGTTTTCATATGGAAATCGATTTTTTGGAATGGTGGCTGAAGGAACCTGATGGAGAAGGAAAAATTGCAAAATCTGATCCAGAAGAAATTACAATTACTATGCATGATAGAGATGAAATATTTTTAACATTTATGGAGTTGAATGAATGTTATAAACTTTCAAATAGTGATGTAACTATAGGTATAGAAAACGCAAGTAACAGATGTGATTTCGAAATAAGAGAAATCGAACAGAAGTTATCTCGCATTGAGGTGGAAGATCAGAAGCAGCGAGGGAGTTATGTCTATAGGGACATAAAGGAAATAGTGAATCAGCAGGATGAAGATGGAAGTAGCCAGCAGTTTAGAACAAAATATATTGAAGTCCAGAAAGTCGATGATGAGAGATTGATGCCTAAATCATAAAAAGAGACCGAGAGGTCTTACCTTTTTAAAACTAACAGTTTGTTGATGAATGCAGGTACAATACCAGACAAGAGGGTTGTTGCTATAAAATAAATCCAAGACTATAGTTGTAATCAATAAATATTTATTGATTATTTTCTGTTGCAGGAAGTTGATTATTGAGCTTAGTTGGAGACGAAAGAATTTGACAAAGAAATATTAATCCGAGGAAATGGCGAAAGAAAATGTTGGAGAAGCCGATGAAATCTGATAGACAGAGTGAAGGGTGAGTTATCAAATCAGGTTGATACTTCGAAGGACCAACGACAGAATAGAGTATGGAATCCTGGAGGGAGCAAGTCATCATGACTTGTGGTTGTCGCAGTATTACAGAAAAGTGATGGACCTCATAGACAGGATTCTATGGAAACTTCTCTACATGGGGAGTTTGATGCAGGAGAATCCAAAGAAAATTTTCATTATTCAATTATGTAATAAGGGGGGTGATATATTTTAATTATTTTTTAATTAAATTGATTAATTTTAATAAATTAAGAGAAAATTATAAATGTGAGGATTTTTGGTAAATATTCTTTAATAATTAAAGGATATGAGTGGAGTGGAATTAGGTAGATAATATAGGGAGTAGGAATTCCATTTACGGGACTTTGTTGAGTTGCAAACTAGAATAAATTTAAATTATTTTTAAGTTGAGATTTGTGTGGAGGAATTTATGGAGTGAAATAAATTCATTATTTATGTATATATAGGAGGGCTTTGTGAGGATGAAAGACAGCTAAGAGAAGTGAAGAGTGCAGTGAGAGTGAGAGATGGTTTGAAGGGCCAAGAGCCAAGACGCCACCCAATGTAATATTTGGCCAGAGAATTTTTTTGGTTTATTATCAATAATTTTTTTATGTGGCTCTCTGTCCATCATGTGCATTTTTTATATGAATATTTTTATGATTTTAATGAATAATTATTGAGAGTTTTCATGCTGAGTGAAGGAGTGTGTTTTGTATATGCTAGGATTCTGATTTGACCCATAATCCCTGCATCAAAAGAGTGTATAATATAGTCTCTACTATGTTCAAAATCATAAATTTACACAATTGGCTTCCTTTTAACAACTAAATAGTTATATTAACGATTTAAATTGACACAATATCAACTCACTAGTGATAAATTTACACAATTGGTTTCATAGATAGATATTCTAAACACAGAAATTGAGGCAATCTCTTCCCTTCCAACAACAACAAAAAACAACTATTTTTCAAAAAAAAAAAAGAGGAAAGAAGAAAAACCTTCATATATTAATGATTTTTATATTTCAAACAATAACAGATCACTAGTGATAACTTTACACAATTGGCTTCCTAAATACTAAACACATAAATTGACACAATATCCTCCCTTCCAACTACCAAAGCTAACTTCCAGCCAAAAAGAAATTATTTTTCAAAAAAAATAAAAAGGAAAGAAGAAAAGCATTTATATATTTAATGATTTTTATATTTCAAAATTTCAAAAAAATTAATTTAGATCACAGTTAAAATATTTCAAAGAAAAGTCCAAATATTTATTTAAAAAACTACAAGTCTACAAGAATTACACATGTAGTTATTTTTATACTTTAAATTTCAAAAACATTAACCTAGACAATAGTTAAAATAATAATACAGCTATAAAATTTCATTTCAAGATATTTCATTTTAGTGGTTACCGAGTTCTAGTAAAAACATTTAGAAAAAAATCTAGTCAATAGCGCCATGGTGATTATGCTGCATCTAAGTCTCCGAACGAATGAAAATGTGACATTGGTGAGGCATTATGTTGCATTGAAGTCTCCGAAGGAATGAAAATGAAACATTATCCAGGCAGAAAAGCACGACAAGGTGACGTTAACCCTCCGCCACTCCGGAAAAGCAGCCACCAGCCTAATGTTTCCTCCAGCCTATGGGCTAGCTGCTACTTTCTTTGTCTGTGTGAAAAAATAAAGATAACCTAGCAAGACAACCTCATATCCATATCCAAATTCAATCTGGCACAAACGCCCTAAGGTTTCACCATTGTTGAGTTAGGGTTTCACCATCGTTGAGTTCCACCTTCTCACATTGCCGCAACATACCTTGACTATTATTTGAAGAAATATTTGGAGTTCTGAGCATTTCAAAGGGTTTCCTTTAGCCCACAGAACAATTTCTACTTTCCTTATGTCTTCCTAAAATAGAAAAGATAACCTAGCGATACTTCTTCATACCCATATGCAAATTCAATAAAGTACCAATGTTCTAGGGTTTTACCATCAATGAGTTGTGGTTTCAAAATTGATGAGTTCCACCTTCTTACGAGATTTTTTCACAAAAATTGACAAAATATAGTTTTATTCCTATTTTATTTGGGCGGCAAGATGACATTAAAGTTGCAAAATAAGGTATTACCTGAAAATAGAGTGTCTTAAAATGAATAAACAAGGTAGGAAATTTCTCAGCGGAGAAAAATAACTCACACATCAGTGTCATTATTATGATTATCAGCAATGAAAAAACCTTCAGTATGCTTTATTTAGTGCTACAACAACCCCCTGTGTACTCGATATACCAAGTTCAACATCTTGCATACACTCTCTGTGGTGAGAAAAAGGCAATTTGAAACGAAGGTTTTGGGTCTGCACTTCTAATGTGCACAAATAACAGATATCTAGAAATTTAGCTCGGAGCCACAACCCTTCGAAATTCATTTAATAATATTGTTTAAATTTTTTTAAAAACTAGTAGAAATTAAAATTTACATTTTCTTGGACGGGTAATTTTAATGTAGTACTTTTATGACAGGTTAGAAGCCTCTTGAAAGGCTGTGACATGTTCAATTTTGAACATTGATGTTGACCTGCCAAAAAATTCACAGCTCTAATTTCTTGTTGCAGATATACAGTGAAGGTTTCATTTGAGTCCTTGAGGTAATTGAGCCCTATCTCGGCGTCGGGGAGAGAGGTAATTATGTTTTGGTTCCTTTGTGGTGTGTAGATCTTAAATTCCTTCTCAGCCATCGATATTTTGAACCACGGTAACCAATTTGAAAACTATGTATTTGGCTACCTTTCGTTACCAATTCATTGGTTTTTATGCTTGGTCTCTATTTTGCAGTGTCAACCTTGTATTCGAAGTTTATTTTTTTTTCTGTGGTTTCATTTCTTCTGTTAAGACGACATGGGGTGTCCAATGGATGGAAATTTCTCTAAGGCCACCTCTTTTTTAGCTTTCGTTTCAAGCAACTTGCAGATGCGGCACAGGTTTGGCTATTTCTCAGGTATTTCTCAGTAATTTTCCATGCAAAGACACTCGTCTTTATTGTTGCAATTTCTTCTTGTTCATGGTTTGTTGTATCTTTTAACCTCTTTATTTTTTTTAATAACCTAAGCCGTTCACTACTATTAACAGGTAAATGCTCTTGGGAAACAAACCATCTAGTTCAGAACTTCCAATATGGTATCCATTCATGCACAGGTTAGCATTTCGGGTTCGATGGCTATTATTCCCCATTTCATCTTGGCTTGATTGTTTTGGTTTTCTGTCCCCTATTTGGCTATTAAGCCTAGGGTTTTTTAGTTTGATGGTGATGTAAATGTATTTACTAATTTCCTACTATCTGATCATGGCACAAATCGATCCTTAATTTAGTAGCATATAAGGTTTTGTTATTGGTCTCTTTTTAATTGGGCTTCGAATGCCCGCCCAAACTGTTAGCTGTAGTTGCTAAATTTATAGTGGTAACAAAAAAAAAATATCCAGTGGTATGCCTCGACATGCATGAAGTTCTTATCCTCTATTGGTCGGATTAAATGTAAATTATCTCATATTTGTCATTCAAACTTACACTATGATATTAGCATTATTTTATTTGATAAAGTTTTTGGCTTCTGCCTCTTCATTGTGTTAGTTATTTTCCAGAATAAATTAGAATCTCAGTACTTCTAAAGTTAAATTGCATAAGTTTTCCTTTTTTACAGTCGTTGAATTGAATAATATGTTTACAACTCTCTGTTTTGTTGGAATAAAACTCTAGCATACTAGTTTTGTTAATTCGTCACTCACACCTTCATCCCCATGGGAGAATAGAAGAGGTTTATTCTCTTGTTATTAGCTATGAGTCTGAAACCATAAACTAACTCTTTGAATTCCCCTCTTAACCTTGGTATATTAATTCCAAGTATGAAAATATTAAAGTACGTTACCTCCTTCTTCTCCAAGTTATATTTTCTAAATTACTTTCTTCTTTCAGGGACACAGTAACCCTACTGTAATAAATGAATTAAAATATTTTGTTGTAACTATCGGTGTAATAGTTAACACACCCCTAACCTATAAGTTTTTCAACTTGACATTGCATATTAACTTCGTCTAGCTAACTAGTAGTTTCCAGTAACCCTTCCTACAATTTGTACCCAACATTGCAATTCTATTTATAGTTCAATCGTACAACATAAACCAAATTTTATTGATAGGTTAGTATCCTCCACAAAGACAGGAAATTTTTCCTTGTTAAATTATAACCTGTTATACAATACTAAATACATCCATTTATATCATTATAATCTCTATTGTAACTTCCAATTACAATACTCACAATAATTTCTTTAACCAAAGAAAAAAAATCAGTAGTATTTCATACCAGAAAACTCTCACTAGATTTTCTAATGGTCACAATTAACTGAATAAGGAAGTTTTTTCCTCCCAACCAATTTTTCTCAGTTCGCTAAAGAAACTCTCCCCATGGAAGAATTTCATGTAGGGTTATTTTCTTATAAATATCTGGTCCCAACCAGATGTAGTTTAGGTGTTCTGTGTCCAAGGAAAATCTAGTATTCTTTTGGCCAACCAGCAGGAAACCATTTATCCCCAAAGGAAAAAATACCCTGAAGCTTTGAAACTTCCTATTGTCGAAACTTGGCATCTTCCTGTTCTATATGGGTCACTTCAGGTTCATCAACCCTTTCAGTTGCTTTGTTTTTCCTTTTTATTCCCTTACTTTCAAAGAACAGTTGGGTAGGTAACCCCCTATCCCCACACTGTTCAACTACCCTGACAGGTGCTTTCAAAATAATTCCTTTTATGTGACCAAAAAAGAAAAATAAACATTTTATTTTAACATGAAATATCTATCTATATATATATATATATATAATAATAATTAAGTCAGACCCTAACGCAGTCTACCAAGTTTGTTTTAACTGCAACAAAGAAAATATTTACAATTTACCAAGCGAGATGACATCTTCCCCCTCTCGAGAAAAACACCACCACGCTATTCTCCTAGCTGCAAATCGGCCTGAATATGATTTTTCAATAAATCTCTCATCCTCCCAAGTAGCCTCTTATGAGCTAAACTGATTCCACTACACTTTAACCTAGGTGATACCTCGCCTTCACATCATTACTTCTCTATTATGGAGTATATGCAAGGGTTTGACCAGAAAATATCCATCCGGTTCAACTTGTTCACACATCATAAATATGTCATATTAGTTTGTATGCATAGTTATAATATCATAGATTTCAAAATACCATACATAAAATCTACTATCAATCTTTACCTTTATTTTTTTCCAATCAACTACATGTCTAGGGTCATATATATAGATATATATATAATACATGAAATACATTATGAATACGTATGTGACTAGGAAAGGCTAGTTGGTACACCACACGTCTAATTCATGCCAAAATCTGGAATGGACTACAAAATCAGGGAGCCAATTTAGTGCAATTTCCCCAATGAAGGGTGGTATTTTTGGGCTTGACCCAAAGGTACACATGTTCTTTGACGTGGAACTCATGATACCGAGATTCCTATAAACATACATTTTATGTCTATCTTGAATAGCCTTTATGTTTCCCCTTAACTTCTTAATCGATTCCTCCATCTCTTTTAATAAATGTTGTCCTAACATTAGTTTATCCTCTGGGCCACTCCAATTAAGCAGTGTTCTTCACTGACATCCATATAACACCTTGAATGGACTCATTTTAAGAGAAGTATGGTAGCTATTATTATAAGAAATTTCTACCAAATAGATGTAGTATTTTCACTTGCCTGGTTTTTGCATTACTTACATCCTCACCATATCCTCCATTACCTGGTTTACCCTTTTAGTTTGTTCATGGTTATGAGGGTAATATGATGTACTAAATTTTATTTCAGTCCCTATCCCATTAAATAAGTCTTTCCAAAAGGCATATGTAAATTTCACATCTTGGTCTAAAATCCACACCTTCGGTAAACCATGTAGCTTGAAAATATATTTCATGAATATATTAGCAATCAAAACTATTTTGAAAGTGGATTATACTTGAATAAAATGAGCAGGCTTACTAAATTTATCTACCACCACCATTATTGAATCATTTTGTTTCCATTTCTTAGGTAGACCCATGATAAAGTCCAAAGTGATGGTCTCCTATTTCCATTCAGGAATTTTTAGTGGGTGAAGCATCCCCATGAGACGTTGGTGTTATGCTTTCACATGTTGACATTCCAAACACTAAGAAAAATACTAAGCTACCTCCTTTTTTCATTCCCTTCCAGAATTACTTCTTCCTTAAGGCAACGATTAATTTTTGGTACCTAGCATGGGAAGCATAAGGGTTTTTGTGATCTCCATCTAGAATGAACTGTTTCATACTGGTCTAGTTAGGAACACATCTCCTATTTCGACATGTTAACATATTTTCATAGGCCAATTTGGTCATTGATTTTTTTAAAATCTTACATCTTCTGCCAAATAAACTGATACTCTGGGTATCTATAGGCTGTGTCCACTATCCTGAGTCTTCTCTTTGAAAGTTGTTCCAACTTAACTAAACGAGATTTCATAAACATAATTCAGTTTTCTACTCAAGGAATCTACCACTAAATTTTCTTTTCCTTTCAAATATTTAATCTCGAGTTCGAATTCACTCAGGAAGGAAACCCATCAATCTTGTTGCACATTTAGATTGGGTTGTTTAAAGTAATTTTGCAGAATATTGTTGTCTGTCATTAATACAAATATTTTTCCCAACAAATAATGTCGCCACATATTCACGGTGTATATTACAACTATCAACTCCATATCATAAGCTCAATATTTTTTCTCATCTTCCTTTAGCTTCTGAGACTTATATGCAATTACTTGGCCTTCTTGCATGAACACTCCACCTACACCCTCCTTGCATGAATCAGTACAAACAATAAACTCCTTGGTTGGATAAACAATTTTTAGAATAGTTTCAGTTGTAAGCATTTGATTTAATCGGTCAAAAATTTGATGACACTCAATTGTCCACTTAAAAGTTTTCCTTTTTTCTATAGTGATGTAATGAGATAAGAAACCCTTGAAAATCTTTCAACAAATTGCCCATAGTGACCAACAAGACCCATGAAGATCAAATATTTTCCACACTCTTTGGAACAAGCCATTCCATTATAGTTCTTATATTTTCGGATCTATATCAATCCCCTCTTTGGTTATGATATGCCCAAAATATTGAATCTATTCTTTATAAAACTCACACTTGCTATATTTTGTGTATAGTTGGTGCTACATTAAGGTTTGCAAAATGATTTTGAAGTGTTTCCTATGCTCTTCCATATTATGAGAATAAAATAATAAGTCATCAATAAAAATAAATAAAAATTTATCTAATTATTGATGAAAAACTCTATTCATGAGACACTTGAAAGTGGCTGTGGCGTTAGTTAATCCAAAGGGTAAGATTAGAAACTCATAATTCCCATAATGAGTTCGAAAGGATGTTTTTTAAATGTCATCTTGTTTGATTCTAATTTGATGTTATCCATAACGTCAATCATTTTTTCAAAATATGGTGGCCCCTTCTACCTGATCAAACAAATCATCGATACAGGGTGAGGGGTACTTGTTCTTAATTTTTTACTTGTTTATCTCTCTATAGTCGATATATAAGCATAAAGTTCCATTTATCTTCCCAACTAATGGTATTGGAGCCCTTCAAGGAGAAATACTTAGGCATATGTACTTCTTATGTAATAAATCTTGTATCTATATTTTCGATTTAGTCAACTCATGAACCCTCATGCGATATGGTGTTCTAGACCATCTAGGAAGTTGATGGTTTTATCCTTGCAATTTATAAGGGACCAATGCTTCTCTAACTAGTTGGTGCTAATTAGCATATCATATGATACAAAGGGAAACACATTTAAAGTTTATGTTATTGGGTAATCAAGTAATTTCATATGATAGTTATCCACCTTAGCTATCAATTTCCTCTTGGCTCCCGTGGCTAGTTGAACTAGCCATGGTTTCTTAAATTTAGTAGTTTGTATTTGACACTTTTCAACTATCATAGGAATTATGTAACCCAAAATATCCCTTCGTTTAATTAATATAGACAGAGTTTGGTTAAAAATTGTACCTTAAAACTCCACCATTGTGGGTTGGTACTCTACTTGATGGGCTTCTAATGTCGCGTTGATTCTAGGCAAGCGCCTTGCTACTTCCCCTATGGTAGAAGCTTCTTGAATCTATGATATTGGCTCTGATCCTTTTATGAGAGGGAAATATTGATGTAGTGTGGTCGTCCACATCCCCAACATTGTAATGGGGGTTTGGTCATCGATTCCAATTCCATTTTACTTGACTGCTCACTGATATTTCCTTCGTTTGGAATTTTTTTCTTTTACTAGGTTCGTTTGGGATTCCGGTTGGATTGAACTTTGTAATGACTTTTTAAGTTGGTTTTTTTTTCTCCTTTGGAACCCTGTGAAGGCTTATGTCCTTTCTTATCTATCCATTTCTTACTATTTCCCCCTCATTTTTTGTTTGCTGGTAGCATATACGAGCCTTCCTAATGGTCTCATCCATAGTTGTCGGGTTGTCGAATTCCAACCGTTCTTTCTTGAATATAGGAAGGGTACCAATGAACCATTGGAATTTCACTTTTTCTTCGTGTATATAGGGTATGTACCTTATTAGTGAAGTAAATTTAGTTATGAATTCATCCATGGATAGTTTTTCTAACTGCAAATCATGAAACAATTTTTCTTTTTCATCAAAAAATTACTCTGTTAGGTACTCATCCTTGATTTTTTTTTTGAAATTCCTCCCATGTCACTTCTTGTTCTTCAATATTTCTTACAGTCTTCACTTCCTCCCACCACAGTGTGGCCTTACGATGTAATTGATAAATTTCTAAACATGGTTTCATAGTATTATTATATTTGTAAATTTGAAAGTACTTACCCATATTGAGCAACCATCAAATGTGGGAGGATTTATTTATTTTATTTCTCTTTGTAGCTCTACTTTATGTCTTTTGTGACCCTTGTGATTTAAAACATTTTCAAATTCTTCTTCTTTTTCTTCCCAGAAATCACTCAGATCTGGGCGATTGTTTCTCTTTTTATGCATTCCAATTATCTCTCCATTTTATGGGCTTCAGTTAGGGTGTTGGTGATTCTTCCGACCTGATAAACTTTCCATAATATTTTCCTGTTCTTACATTAACTGTTCATTTTTTTCCCTCAACCTTTCCATTTCATTATTTAATTCATACATTGTTTCAAATAGATAAACATTAACATTCCAATATTCTTCTCCTAATTGTACCCACATTTCAAGATTGGCCTCCATGTGGGGTACTGATCCTGCGACCATAGTTGATCTTGTTGGCATGGGTCCCATTCTTCTCATCGTGCTAACAACTCTTTTCCTGGTCACACAACATAATTCTGTTATGTACACGTATATTTCCATTCACTCATCCCATTAGGTCACAATGTTGAAAGCCTAATTTTCTCTCATATTAATTGTCATGCCTCTAAACATAATACTTTAACCACAAAATAAAAAAATTTACATTTCACGTGAGAAATTACCAATGGAAATATAATTCTAAATCACTTTGGTTATGGTGGCATGGTAATGTACAATTAAATCTTTTTTAATGTTGATTGGAATGATATATATGCGAACGCATTAATTTTTTTTACAATATGTCACATTATTGTACAAAGGTTTCATGTATCCGTACGCCAATACCCTTCTAGAATTTATGGTCTCTGGTATATAGGATTGGCGATTAACCCTAGGTTGGTATTATTTTGATATTTTGATATTGGTTATATATTTTGTATTCCATAGTTGATGCATTGGGGTGACCACCTTCCCCAACCCACATGATATTTTCTACCCAACCTTCGCACTGGAGTTAGGTTTTGGGATTTTATGGAAACTTCATTCTGCCTCCAGGTGTCTCCTTGGGATGAAGTCCCTCCATAAAAAACATGGCTCCAATTTCTTGTTTCATATCTATAGTGAGGGTTTTGTCTGAGTCGTTGAGGTAACTAAACCATGTCTTGGCACTAAGGAGATAGGTCATTTTATTTCGGTTCCTTCGTGGTGTGAAGCTCTGCAATTCCTTCTCAGCCATCGATATTCTGAACCAAAGTAACCAATTTGTAGACTATGTGTTTGGCTACCTTTTGTTACTCGTTCACTAGTTTTTATGTCTGGTCTCACTATTTCAGTGTTCACCTTGTATTCAAAGTTGATCTATTTTTCACCGGCTTTATTTCTTCTAATAAGGCGACATGGGGTTTCCATTGGATGGATCTTTCTCTTATGGTAACCTTTGGTTCTGCTTTGGATTCAAGCACCTTGTAGATGCAGCAAATGTTCAGATATTTCTCAAGTAATTGTCACTAATTTTCCATGAAAAAACACTTGTCTTTCTTATTGCAATTTATTCATGTTCATGGTTTGATGTATCGTTTAAATTATTATTTTTTGTTTACTAACATTAACAGTTCACTGGTATTAATAGGTAAACCCTCTTGAGAAACATACAATCTGGTTCACAACTTCCAATATGGTAACGACGCATGCATAGGTTAGCATACTCGGTTGGATGGCTATGATTCTCGAGTTCACCTTAGCTTGATTCCTTTGGTTTTTTTCTACCTTGTCTGGCTATTAAGCCTAGGATTTATCAGTTTGAAGGTGTTGTAAATGTATATACTAATTTACTATTGGTATTAGCATGACACAAGTGAACCCTTAATTTAGTACAGTATAAGGTTTTTTGGTTGGTCTCTTTTTAATTGGACTTCGGATTCCTGCCCAAATTGTTTGGTATAGTTGCTAAATTTAGAGTGGTAACAATACTTTTTTTTCTTTTTCCAGTTATATGCCTCAGCATGCATAGATTTATTATCCTATCTTGGTTGAATTAAATGTAAATTATCTCAAATTTTTCGTTCGAACTTACATTGTGATATTAGCACTATTTTATTTGATAAATGTTGTTGTTTCTTCTTGTTCATTGTGTTAGTTGGTTTCCAGAATAAATTTGAGTCTTAGTACTTCTGAAGTTAAATTTCATAAGTTTCCCTTTTTTATAGTTGTTTAATTGAATAATATGCTTACAACTCTCTATTTTTTTGGAATAAAACTTTATCATACTATTTTTGTTAATTCTTCAATTACAGCTTCATCCCCATGGGAGAATAGAAGATATTTTTTCTCTTGGTATTGGCTATGAGGAAAAAACCAGAAACTAACTCTTCAACTTCCCCTCTTAACCTCGGTTTGTTAATTCAAATTATGACAATATTAAAGGATGTTACCTCCTTCATCTACATGTTATATTTTTAGAATTACTTTCTTCTTTCAGGGATATAGTAACCCTGCTGTAATAAAGGAATGAAAATATTTTGTTGTAACTATCAATTTAACAGTTAACACACCCCTAACCTCTAAGTTTTTCATCTTGAAATTACATATTAACTTCGTCGATTTAAAAATTAGTTTCCAGTAACCCTTCCTGCATTTTGTACCCAACATTGTAGTTCTATTTCTAGTTCATTTGTAGAATAGAAACCACTTTTTATTGATAGGTTAGTATACTCCACAGAGATAGGAAATTTTTCCTTGTTACATCCTAACATCTTCTATAATATTAAATATGCCCCTTTATATCATTACAGTCTATATTATAGCTTCTAATTATAATACTCACTATAACCAAAGAGAAAAAAAATAATAGTATTTCATACCATAAAACTCTATCTAGCTTTTACAGGGGTCACAATTCACTAAATAAGGAAGCTTTTTACTCCCAAACAATTGAGTTCAGTATGCTACTGAAACCCCCCACGTGCTAACATTTCCTGTATGGTGCTTTCCTTGCAACTATATGGTCCCAACCTAGCACAATGCAGGTATTTTTGTGTCCAGGGAAATTCTAGTATTCCTCTCGCCAACGAGCAGGAAAACATTTAACCAAAAAGGAAAAAATACCCCGAAGCTGTGCAACTTCCTATTGTTGAAAATTGAAGCTTCTCGTTCTCTATGAGTCACCTCAAGTTCACAAACCCTCTTGGTTTCTCTATTTTTCCTTTTTACTCCCTTACATTCAGAGAAGAATTGGGAAGGTAACTGCCTGGTCCCAAACTGTTCAACTACCCTGACAAGTAGTTTTAAACTAATTCATTTTATTTATGTGACCAAAAATTAAACATAAAAATTTCCTTATAACATGAAATAGGTATATATATATCTATTTTGAAAATAATACATTTATACCCTAACAAGGTATACCAAGTTTGTTTTAACTATAATAAAGAAAATATTTACAATTTACCGAGGGAGATGAGAGTATGCTTATACTCATGTAAAATTTGTGAACTTTTGTTTAACCATGTACGATTGTTTTCATTCGTTTATGATGTGATACCTACATTTATTTCAGAATTTCCACGCAGTGTTTTTGAATTGTGATATATTTGTTCCTGCAGTATTCCATATATTGGAGAAACGGGTCAATCCATTAAACAGAGAATCTAGGAGCATGTTGCAAACATTACGCACAATCATTCCCACACATCAATTCTTGCTGAACATGTATAAAAATAATGTCACCATGTCTGCATTGATGACTCCAAAGTAATTTCTAAGGTTGATCACTTCCACCTTAGGAAGCTTAGAGAGGCTATTGAAATCGAGAGCCATGTCAAGAATCTCAGTAGGGATGATGGCTGGAAATTGAGTAAGAGCTAGACTCCAATTCTCTCGATGTGATTCCTCCCCCTATCGTTGGGATTATTGTTGCCTTTATTCTCTATAGGTTATTTCTTGGTTATTTTTCCCTTGTTTTTATTTTTTCTTCCTTTCCTTAGTATTAACCTTGATCTTGTTTTATTATTAATTTTTTTCTCCTTAATATCTATTGTTCGTAGTCTTAACTTTATTATTTACCTTAATGTATATATTTATAATATATAATACCCCTTCTTATCCTTTAATTATTATAAGAATACAAATTTTTAATTCCTTTTATTGTAAAACCCTTTAATTAAAATATTTTTAAGTAAACAAATTCTTATATTCTATTATTTTTAACCCATTTAATAATTATTTCCTAAATTTTTAATATTATTTTCTTAATAACTATATAACTAACTCAATAACGGCTATTTCCGGGAAATGTTGATTCCTTACTATTTATTCATGAAGATCGATTAGATTTTTCACCTTGTCTCAAGGATGAACCATATTAGCTGGTTCGAAATGTTGACCAAATCCTAATGATGTGATTAACTTGAAAGAAATTTATCTAGTTTATAGATCACAAAAGTATTATATCTAACATTTTTTTATGTCAAAATTTTCACTCTATTTATGATACTTCCGCAACAAGAATTTATGTATTGTTTAATAGAGATATGTCACATTGATCATTATTTACATTATTATTGATTATGGTTTTATTAAAGGACCTACCAAGGGATATTATCATATGCAGAAACATAACCACATGTGATACATGCACTTACAAAGTAGCAATATGAAAATTGCCAACCACATATGCCTTATGGTGGTAAATTGGTGGAAAACACTATAAGTTAGCACTATGCTTAGGTTATTACTTGTAGAGTTTATTATGGTGGAAAATATTAGAAATAATGTTATTATTATTATACATGTGTGGTATATAGTATATATTTAGCAATATGTTTTCTATTTTTCTTGTTCAAAGTTTTATATTTATATATTTTTATTTTTGGGATATTAATTTTTTGGTTAATTAATTAATTACAATAATATTTGTTATTTTTTTGACATTTTTGTATCTGCTTAAAATTTTCATCAGAACTAATTGTTGGCATTATTTTCATTGATGGCAAAGAAGAAACATAAGCAACAAGGTATGTCGAAGAAGAAAATGAGAAAAAAAAATACATATGCTATTGTAGGTGTTGTTTTATGGCTTGGAAAAGGAGTAACAACAAAGGATTAGCAACATTGAGAAAAGGAGTAGAAAAGTAAAAGGAGCAACAAAGAAGCAGTGTGTTTGATACTTATGGTGATTGATGCTCATGGTTCTTGTGAGATGCATTATGCAACATAGATCATTGTTGAATAGGTTGATAGTGTATGAAAAGTTGAACATGTATTGTGGATGGCATGCTTGTGTTGATGGAATTATTGTTATGCCTTGGAGAACAAATTGTTAAAGCGTTCTATCATATGTTTGTTATGCTGCAAAGGGTGTTGGTGAAAGGTTTCTTGTTCATATATATGTTGAGTGGTGCTAATTGGTGAGGTAGATTGTGTGCATATGGAATAATTGCTAATGGTAAGCATGTATACATATGATTATTGAGATATTATGATGCAAGAGGCAATAATCCATGATAAATAAGGAAACACTCAAGGCTGTTGAGGCAAAGACATGAAGAAGTGGTGATATAACATGTTGCATAATAGATATATGGATTTGGAGAGTGATGCATTTCTTTCATATGTCACATGCTTATAGGTTTCAATGGAGAGTGAATTTTTTACATGTGTTATGATGTTATAATGTGGTGCTTGCATATGTTGGAATTATGTTGATGTTGAAGTATTTAATCATTATAGTTGGATAAAACAAATATTTGAGCACTTATTTGTGCTCTTATATTCAAAATATGAAGAGTATAGAAACGAATGAGTGGAAGGAAAAGAGTCAAGCCTGTTCATTTCATATTCTTATGTGGAATACACATAGCCAACTATAATATTCCAAATTTTTCCTTCAATAAATTGGAATATTAACTTTTGCTATTTTCACTTAGGAGATGAATAATTGGGTGAGAAGGCCCATTCACAATAAGAACATGGATAGAATCCCTCTAGTATGAAAGGGGATCAATATAGGAACTAGATTACACATTGTCATGTGTGAAATGAGGCATTTGCAAAGAGGTTTGGTTAAGTTTGACCAAGTCAAACTGCGCAGAGGTATGAGGTGGAAAGCACCATATGGGACAGCGCAAAGAAAGATGAGGGAATATTACTTGAAGGAGGAAACCCTAAAAGAGTGGGACCCATGGAGAGGGAGCTCTCATGTGTTTAAAAGGAGGGTAAGGAAACCATTGTTTCACATGAATATGATTATAGATTTATTGTCTGTTTAGACTATTGGCATTCTCCAGCTGTTCAGCTCAGTTGCTGTGCTGCTTAGCACAAGGATTTCCTGTTTAGGAATACTTCTCCTTTTTTGAGAAGCCTCTTGAAGGAGTTGTATATATTTGCCTCACATCTAGGCTTGAGGCCAAGCATCCTCCTCTAGGATAGTGTTATTGTTGTAGCAGCATAATTTAGTGTTGTAGGGTGTTGCAGTGAGGGATTACAACACCTCTTCCATCACTTATTTTCAGAGGAGGAGTCTTCCCTTCCTTTGGAGGATCAGTTTGGAAGCTTTCAGATTTTATTGCAGATCTTGGCACTTGGCCAAATCATTCTATTCCACCTACAGTGTAGTTACCCTATTAGACTGTGTTATTTTCATGGAGCACTTGCAGTGAGGGATTGCAGTGTTGATTGGAGGGTGATATCTCAAGTGTAAGGATCAACCTTCCACTTTGGAGATCCATTGGGGGAGGTCTAATTCAGATTTATTATCATCTTCAGCCTTCTCTATTCAGTTCCATATTGAGTTGCAACTGCTGCCCAACAACTCCAACATTTTTGCCACTTTCTATATTTTAGCCAATTCTTCGGAGGATTGATGTATTATTGTTTCTAAGGGTTATAGCTTTTCTCCCCTATTGTATTGAGATATATCTTGTCAAATCCATGTATTGACATCATTTTGCAGCAGTACTCCATAATATATTTCGCTGTCATAGCCAAGGATTTCATATCTGTAGCAGTGTTCTTCCATTTCTTGTACATGTATTGTTGAGGCTTGCATTTCCTTTCTTGAGTAGATGTTTCCTCAAGAACTTGTGCTATATTTTCTTCTATAACATTATTCATTGGATATTTAGATCTTCATGAGTCCATGGTTGTAAAACAACGCTGTCATTCCAGCTCTTGTGCATCTATTGTTGCAGCCCCTTTTATCGGGCACTTTTTGAGGACATCTAAGTGTGTTTAACCCACTTAGAAGGATTTATTTGGAGCCATATCTTGGATTTCATTCTTAGATAAATTGATCTAAGGGATACAGGTCCTGGTTTCAAATCCTATAGCATCCATTACAGGAAAATGCGTTTTCCAGTGATACCTTGCTAGCTGTTCTAGATTTGGAATATTACAGTGGTATCAGAGAAAATTTCTTGGCTTAGCCTGTGAGTCTTAGCCCCAGAATATCGGAATGATGAAGAAGATGAGATTTATCTCATCAATATTCAGCAATAAGGAGATAATCTCTAGATAGGAAGAGAAAAAAGAAGAGGAAGACTATGCACTTCTTATTCTCATTGAGAAGAAGACAAGCATGAAGGACACTTGGACTATCAGATTCTAAGTGATTACATTGTTGAGTACAGATCTCAACCTAGAGCCTTCAAGGAGACTCTATATTTCCCTCATTTCATCTACTTGAAGGAAGAGAAGAGACCCTGCAGCAGAAGAGAAATCAGATGAAATATATTTGTGTTGTCTACATTTGATGGGTCATCTACATCAAGAGCTTGGGTGAGAAAGATGGAAGCCTTTTCCTGCTACATCCTGTAGTAGAGGAAGAAGCTGTTGAATCTCAGTTCTTCACATGGAGGGTGAAGCCTATGTTTGGTGGTACAACCACTTGAGCAATGCAAGGGTCAAAAATTTTGCAAGGTTCACTCAAAGGTTGATCCAAACCTTTGATGGAGAAAGAAAAAAGGAGGAAAAGCTGACACCACTTGAGGAGCTTTTTCCTAACAATGTCACACTCATGGAGGAGTAGCCACATGCATCAAAAATTGTGGTAGCCAACACTTTGGAGGAAGGAACTCTTGCAGCCCTACAAGAAGTTCCAAAATCACATCAAGGTATGAAAATATTTCCACAATATATTTCTGCAACAAATCCTTTTGATAATTGTGGAGATTGGCTTTTACATGACCAAGTGTCAAATCACACCGCTACCATAGAGAAGCTTGGTTTCATTGTGCTGTGAAACATGAAAACATTCAAGGAGAAATCAAACCATCATTCTCATGAGCCGTAGTTGGATTGTACATCACACTTGAGGTTGGGGTTTGAAGACTTGAAGGAAGATGGTAGACATCTTGAAGTGAGAAACTCTTTCTTCTTTCAAGATGGCACTTTCTTAATGAGCTCCTCTCAGCACAAAGAGGAACTTCTACTTTCAGCAGATCCAAGACCTCATAGGTTTTGGAGGACTATTGTTGAGAGGGAGGTCTCATGTAGAGATCTCATTAGAGGTGCACTTCAACACACCATGGAGTGCAAAGATATTCTTCCTTTCTCACAGGAGCAGATAGAAGAAGGAGGACATCTTAGGATGGATAACATCTCTCATGCTTGTGTTGGACATTCCTTGAGCCATGCACATCATGATGGGAGGTTTTTTCTTACCACCTATTTGGGTCCTTATAGGATCTCATTGATCCCTGAGAAGATTGCATTTCAAAATCCCATGAAGTGCAAAGACAGAGATTTGGTTTGGGAGGATGGTAGCCCTCATGGGAGGAGTACCAAGATGAAGAGAAGGAGAAAGCATCCGCAAGTTATTGAATTGATGTGGTTGATGAGCAAGGAGCTAGGGGGCTACTTGCAGATATATGACACCGGGCAGCAAGAGGAATGACTGCGCTGGTTTCTCTTAAAAGAGTTTGGCCATCACTTGGAATACACTCTTCCTAAGAGTAAGAGGATGGAGAAGAGATGGTAGGATTCTTGCATCATTGGGAAGCATGGAGTATGGATGCATGGTTTTGATGTGGCACAAATATCATTCATTATGTATTCATCCCTTGAGTTGTATGATGGGAGCATAAGGAGGCACCAAGCACTCTGGTTGCTTGAACTGTACTTGAGAGAGCAAGGGCATATTTTCTCTCACTTGTTATGTGATGTTGCAGGAGTAGAAGAGGGCACTCTCATGGCACAAAGGGGCTACTCCTTAGCCTTTGATGATTTGTAAGAACTCCCATATTTGGAGGTATTCCATATTTGCAACAACATTACTAGAAGAGTCTTTGAAAAGGAGCCTGTCAAAGAACAGAGTTTTGTATTTACAGGAGCTTATTTGCATGAGCTCACAGTGCAGTCATTTTGGAGAAAATACTTATGGATAGAGTGTCCCCAGGATCACTTCACATTGTATGTACTTGGTGAACAAGGAGGAGGTGATGATGATGGGATAGTGGATAGAGACATCTATCACTATGTCATATTATTCTTGACTTGGATTTCCAAGCATGAGGAAGAGGATCTTCTTGTAGCACATGGTACATTCTTCTTTATAGCATGCTAAAACACTATGGAGGACTCATTCATAGATCCATGTACCATATTACTTCCAGCATATGGTAAGAAGTTTGTTTATACATTCATTGGTTTGCATACTTTTACCACTACTATACAGTGCATTTCTTCACAAGAGGGCAAGCTTGTCACATTGCTCCATGATCATTTTTTGGCCAATCTATATGATGGAGGTAGCCATATTTTATGTGGCCTTGGGAAAATGTTTTATCATCACATGTATGTTCAGTTTTTGCACTCAAACATGTACCATATGAGGACATGCATGATTAAACATGTAAAAAGAAACATTTGGCCATGTACTTTTCTCAAGCAGCAGCTTGTAAAAATGCACTGCACACACCTAAAAGATTGTTGGTATCTTTAGGAACCACATGGAGCATTAAATATTTTCTTCATTCTTGTATTGATCATGTCTTCATTTTCTGATATTGTTTCTATCATTGTTGAGAGCATGATTAGGATACTGACACATGAGTTGGATGTGTCCTTGAGGGGAGAAGAGTCCCACATTTTCTGCACTACATGTTCTAATGGGAGCATGGGAGGAGGTATGGCCACCATAGCCACAGATGTGTTTTATTTTTGGGTGGACCATGAGTTTGTTAGCCATACATATTATAACCATGGGAAAGGACTTGATCATGTATTGTTGACATATTCAGCCATTTACTATTCACTAATAGATGTGGTGATTTTTGTATGTTACTTGCCATGCTATTTTCTAAAGTTGTAGTGGATGAGACTGGCGTTGTATCCTTTTAAGACATTGTTTGTTCCATGTATCATCATGTAAAACCTTCAGAAAACTTCTCATTAGGATTTTCTATGATGATCATGTCCTATTCATCATGGATGGATTGTTTTGGGCCAACTTGTTCTTCAAGGTTGGAGGAGAACTCTTTGGAGGATTGTTCCTCACTTTTCCATTTGATGGAAATACTTTTGCAGCCTAGGATCAACACATGCTCTACACTTACCGTAAGTGGATAGGAGGACAACATGATGTAGGCTATTATGCTTACCATGTTCAAATTTTCAGCCCACCTTCATTTCCGGAGCTTGAGGTGGAAGGAGATTTTCAGGAGTTTCCTTGTTGGAAGGTGACTCATTTTTTTTGGATGATTGCTCGGGGAAAATTTTTTTCCCTATACTTTTCAGTCTCCATGCTTTGGGAGACAACTCCTCAGTTCTATCATTGTAGTTTCTTGAGGACAAGCAACATTTGGGAGGGGAGGATTGTAATATTCCAAATTTTTCCTTCAATAAATTGGAATATTAACTTTTTCTATTTTCACTTAGGATATGAATAATTGGGTGAGAAGGCCCATTCACAATAAAAACATGGATATAATCCCTCTAGTATGAAATAGGATCAACTTGGGAACTAGATTTCACACCCTCATGTGTCAAAGGAGGCATTTGCAAAGAGGCTTGGTTAAGTTTGACCAAGTCAAATTGCGCAGAGGTATGAGGTGCAAATCACCATATGGGACATCGCAGAGAGAGAGAGGAGGGAATATTCCTTGAAGGAGGAAACCTTAAAAGAGTGGGAACCATGGAGAGGGATCTCTCATGTGTTTAAAAGGAGGGCAAGGCAACCATTGTTTCAAATGCATATGATTATAGATTTCTTGTCTATTTAGACTATTGGCATTCTCCAGTTGTTTAGCTGAGTTGCTGTGCTGCTTAACACAAGGATTTCCTGTTTAGGAATCCTTCTCCTTTCTTTAGAAGCCTCTTGAAGGATGTATAGATTTTCCTCACATCTAGGTTTGAGGAAAAGCATCCTCCTCCAGGACACCATTATTACTGCAGCAACATAATTCTGTGTTGTAGGGTGTTGCAGTGAGGGATTAAATGTCACACCTCCCAATTTCCTTCCCAATTTTTTTTTTCAACCCTTAGAGTTTACCCCTAGCAAGGTGTTATACTATTACTTTGCAGAATTACAAGGTATTATCTACTTCAGAGGGTTCCCCCAATTCCAATTTAATTCTATGTATCAATTATCTCCAACCACCGGAGAATTTTATAGATTTGTACCTAATTAAAATAAATTGATTTGTAACAAAGGTAACTATATTTAACATACCCCATCATGATTTGATTTATCAATAACCATTTCATGTTCTACCCTTGTATGTATAAATTCCACCTTGGTACCTCTAATATATTGACCTGGTTGATGATCATAGGTCAAATAAATTCGTTTTCACATATTGCATACATGGTTATATGTCAAAAGAGTTTTATGGAAACACTGCGCTTTCCCATGTATCTCACTCCATTCGTTGGGGATATACATAACCCTTAGTGATTTGAAATTTTTCTATGTTTATGCCTATGCATACATATTACTCTTGCGTATTTATTTGTTCCTCGTCCTTGTTAATATCACGATTGGATATAATCTGTGGTGGTTTCCACGTAATGCAATGTTGTGAATTGGATCGACATAATTGTGAATTGAGACAGGACTTAATATTCCACGCAACCTCGTATCTGATTTGTAATCTCGTCTCAGAAGTTGTAATGGGTTCTTTGTTCATTCGTGGCCATGAGAGCTGGCTCCACGTGGTTCTGGATTCATTTCGTTAGCCTACTGGGTTGCCAAGGTGACTTCTATGGCACGGCCAGGACGTTATGACATTAAATTTCGTTGGTTGTCATATTAAATGTTTGGCGTATGGTGTACATGGCACATTAAACCCTTTGATCCATGGCTTATCCCTTGGGATCATGCCATGTGGATGACTCTGATTTCCTCCTGTGCGTTAGGGTTTTGTGGATCGTTTCATGAGATATGGATATAAATTCACCAGGTAAATTTGTTCGTCGATTTCTTTTCCTTTCCTGCGTGTTGGTTTGCCACCTGACAGAGAAAATCAAGGCCATAGGAAGCTGAACAAACCTCAGTCCTATCTCGGGCAGATTTCTGAGCTAAACTTTACGAGACAGGTATGTCTTTGCCGTAGTTCTGAAATTTTACACGCTATTGAAATTATTTACCATGGCTTCCCTTTCTGGAGTGGAGCTACGCGGATTGCTTCGAGCCAGCGCTGAGGTTTTTGGGTTTAACTGGCCTACTTGTCATTGTTTAGTTGCCGAGGTAGTTGCATCTATCAATTTATCAAGATTTTGTTGCGTTCTGACAATAGGTTCTATTTTCTCTGTAGAGAATTCGTCATTTCCATTCCAAGTGATTCGGTTGTGTAGGTTAACTTCATAGTGTTGATGTCTCCTTGGATGTATGCACAGGAGCTAGACAAGATCGATGGCTCGTAGGTTTTCTCGGAGCAGCTTACCCTCTTCCTTACGCTCATCGAGGGCTTCTCTCAGGTTATTTACAAGGCTCTAGAGGGATGCCGCCTTCTCAAAATTCTGGTTCGTATTTATTTCCTACTTGTCGACCTGTGTATGGCTCCTTTCTTACTCTTTGTCTACCAGAGTTATCGTTTCATGGTTCAATTTGGAACGTCGACCTCCAGTTGTGTATTTTGTATTTATTTGTGACCAATTCCTATTTATGTATAACAGGTCATAAATGGATTAGAGATCTCCCGCACCAGGTAACTATTCCCCTCTTAATTATAATTTTATCATTCACGGTGATTCTCTCTCTTCACATTCGGCATCGTATTGATTTTGGTGTTTCTGTTGCTTACAGGTAACTACAACTTGCATTTTACTCTCTCGCCTGAGCAATGAGAGTCGTGGCTCAATTCGACATTGACATGGTTTCCTCTTGCCACTTGCAGGTTGGTATCTGCCGAGCACAGATTAGAGGAACTTCGTTCTTCTCTCATTGTTCAGTAGTTTTCTTGGCAGTTTAAAATTTGTATTGATACAGTTGTAGAAATTTGACAATTTTTAATTGTTGAGTCTCATCACCGAAGGTTCCTTTACCTCCATCTACAGGACACTATGGAACTGTCCATACCCCATAGTGGCTGGTATTCATTTGGATTTTTTTTATATATATATACATATAACTGTTGTACCTTACTTTCTATAATATCCAGTGTGATGTAGTGGAGTTCTATGGGAAATTTATTTCTTTGAGCTTTCAGGCCATACAGTCGTTAGGCTATATACATAAACGTGGTCATATTTTAGCGAATAATGTACTGTTCATCTGCTTTTTGTACCTCAATAGCCTGAATTCTTATAACTTCACACTTTATTATGGTGTTCAAGAAATTATTCTGTAGATATTATTTTCGTAGTAGTGAGATGTTTTGTTTAGAGCATCTATATGTGGTTCTCATGCTACACCAGTTTGAAATTTTGATATTAATAGTATCTAATTCTCTTCAGTAATTTTTGAAAGTAGTACAACAGATTTCCAGCTCTATTCTATATCGTTGTTATGAATTGGTGCAGGATAGTTGTCTAAATTCTATACAAGTGAAATATGAATTTGTATCTCTATTTTCATGTCTAGAGACTTTCGTATTTACAATCTGCCATTTTTCACCCTTGCTTTGGGTTCACATGATTGATATGCTGACCCCAAAGTTAGTCCCTATATACTCTTTTCTTTCTCATTCAATACTTCAGCGGTTGAATTTATTGTAAATCTATGTTCTTAGTTCTGAACTAAATAATTACTTCTGCACTCTATATATTCATTTTCTCACTGTTTCATTTCTTCCAGAAACAGATGAAAGTTACAGTTTAATGAACTATGAATTACTAAAATTCTCCATCATTTAACTTAGGCATTAATTTAGAAAATTTGGATAATTTCTCCTCAATTTAACTAATCATACTCATAGTTGTATAGTGATAGATCAGAAATATCTTACAGCTGAATTATCTGTAAAGAAATATGTATCCTCAGATTTAAACCAACTCGGTTTAGAGTTTCTGTTGGATTCTACTTTACAAAATTTCTTGTCTACAACTATACATAATTATGAAGGTAAATTCCTTATGATTTATTCTGTTTAAATGTAGAATTTATATTCTAATATACAGTCAACTTTTATATGTAGCCAATTCATACTATATGAAGTAAACACATCAATAAAATTAGAGACATACCAGTCATGCAATTGACCAACCTCCCAACCTTAGATTCCTTCTGTCTCCCAGAACTCACCCCCGAGCTGAGATCACCTCCTAGAACATACTAACCTCTAATCTGTGTAGGAGCAGCTTATTTAAGCTATTGTTCCCCAAAGCATGTTTCTAATTCTGCGTCCAGAATAACAGGATGCTTTTCTTCCTGTTTGCCTAGGCTTCCCATTTTTGGGATTCTTTAAAGCTGTTTTATGCTTTTCCCAACTTTTCCAGCTTTTTACCTCTTCCCAACTACTTTCCTCATCATTGGGGAATTTAGATTTTTCCTCAAAAATCTAAATTTAGAATTAATTTCTTTCAAGGATTTTTGAAAGATTGTGGGGAAATATTTGCCTCATCCATCCTCATGAATTTACCAAGTGATCTCATAAATCTCATTTTGGTCAATCTACACAATTCATTCTATTCATTTCCTCAAATTAAATATTTAATTACATTCACAAATACTTATCCTTTGGGGTCCACTCCCCTTAGGATTAAAGTTAAAATGTCTAGCTTTGAAATTCAAACCCATAAATTGGGGGTGTTACATTAAAACACCTCTTCCATAACTTGTTTAGGCAGGGAGGAGTCTTCCTCTTGGAGGACCGCCTTGGAAGCTGTAGAGTTTGGTTTCAGACCCCGCCGCACAACGTTTCTACTCCACCTATAACAGATATTGATACCTCTTAGACTACGTTATTTTCATGGAGCACTTGCAGTGAGGGATTGTAGTGTTCATTGGAGGGTGAGATATCAAGTGTAAGAATCAACCTTCCACTTTGGAGATCCATCAAAGGAGGTCTACTTCAAATTTCTTATCATCTTCAGCTTTCTCTATTCAGTTCCATATTTGAGTTGCAGCTACTTCTAAGCAACTCCGACATTTTTTCCATTTTGTATATTTCAGCCAATCCTTCGGAGGATTGATGTATTATTGTTTCTAAGGGTTAGAGATTTTCTCCCCTATTGTATTTGAGCTATATCTTGTCAAATCCATGTATTTACATCATTTTGTAGTAGTACTCCATAATAAACTGCGCTGTCATAGCCAAGGGTTTCATATTTGTAGTAGTGTTCTTCCATTTCTTGTACATGTATTGTTGAGGCTTGCATTTCCTTTCTTCAGTAGATGTTTCCTCAAGAAATTGTACTATATTTTCTGCTATAACATTATTCATTGGCTATCCAGATCATCATGTGTCCGTGGTTGTAAAATAGCATTGTCATTCCATCTCTTGTGCATCTATTGTTGCAGCCCCTTTTATCGGGCACTTTTTTAGGACATCTAAGTGTGGGAGATATGTTTAACCCACATAGAAGGATTTATTTGGAGCCATCTCTTGGATTTCATTCTTAGATATATTGATCTAAGGGATCCAAGTACTGTTTTCAAATCCTGTTACAGCCATTAATGGAAAATGCGTTTTCCATTCATGCCTTGCTAGCTGTTCCAGATTTGGAATATTACACCAACAAACTATCTTTATAAAAGATGTGATTTTGGAAGGAATAAAGACGTTATAGTGTTAGAGAATGTGAGCTTATTAAGATGTTATGCATTATTTACCTAGAAGATATAGGGGACATCTGATGCGGATTTAAGGAGAAGAAGAATCATAATTAGTATCATAGATTGAGATATGAAGAATTTTACACCATGTAAACCAACATATTGTATTCAATTTTTATGAAAGGATTGTGGTATCCTTTCAAGTTGTGGCTTGATAACTATTAGGTTGGAGACCGTTGAGGTCAGAGCCACCTGTGATTTGTAGCCTACAGAAAGCTTATGGGACTTGGAGCTTCCTTGCATGTTGTAGCTTGCAGAAAATTGTGGTAGCAAACTCTTGTAGGTTGGAGCTTATATAAAATTAGATGTAATAAGGGAGCATGAGCTCGTCTTTGCATCACAAGAATAACAAAATCATGGTTTTCTCCCTTTATGGATTTCCACATATATGTAATGACCATATGTACTTGCTTTTATACGTTGATTTAATGTTATGGTTTACTAATTACATAATATTCACATAATAAATCTGATGTTCATTATGTATTAATTTGTTAATCTAAAAGTTCAATTAATAAGTTTAAAGGAAATATATTTAAACCCCTCTCAATCTAATTTAGTTTTCATCACTATTTTCATTATATTTCATTAATTCTCTCTACTAATAAAATAATATAAAAATCAAATTTTAATATATTGAAAAATAAATTTATGTTTACTAAATAGCTTAGATAAATAAATAGATAAATATTTAATATATTATTTTTGTCTTTCCATTAGTAAATATTTTTTTCCTTAAATATTTAAATTATTATTTTTTCATTCTATATTTAAATTATTATTTTTTCTTTCAATATTTAAATTATTGTATGTGAAGTTAAAATTGTTGGAAATTTTCAACAATTATGTTATTTATATTTTGAGGTGAAAACGTGTATTAATTTTTAAAGAAAATAGATAATTCACTATATATGAAAAAAATTGTAAAATTTATTATAAAGTTTAAGAACTTTTATAAATTTATTTATTTTATTAAAAACAAGTCTTAATTTATTTATATAAAAAGAAATATGTAAAAATATATGCTATTGACAAAACGATAATATGGAAATTCGCAACCACACGTGTTTCATTGCTGGAAAATTTTGCGTTAAGTTGTATTTTGGTGAATTTGTATTAATTAACTATATATACACACACAATATATATACACAGGATGAATTTCCCTAACCATAGGGAGGAGTTATGTGTGTTTTTTTTCATGATTTTTATTTAAGTTATTTTTATTCAATTAATTAATTATCTTCACTAGAAAAGTAATAAAAAATTAAATTTTAATATTATATTATTATTATTTCAAATGATTTTTATATTCTACAGGAAAAAAACATTATAAATTTGAATCAATTACATAAGAAATCATGTCATTTGTGGGATTTGAACTTAGATGGAGAAGGTCCAAATCATTATTCCCAACCACTTATAATTAAGCTAATTAAAACAAAAATAAAACTTCTCTACTAATTGTTATATATATATATATATATATATATATATATATATATATATATATATATATATGGGAAAAAACTATAGTTTTTATTAAAGGTTACATTCTATAGAAACACTAAGTGTGTATGCATAGTTGTTCAAGAGTCCAAAATTAAGGTCATTTGGACTGAAAAAGATAGTGAGGTCTGTGAGATAAACAAGAATACAGTCTCAATGAAAGTCTAGGAAAATCATGACGAGAGTCAAAAATATAAATATATATACATAACATGGTTAGCTGAGAGTCGAAATTGAGCACTGAAAGAAGCTCATATACCATCAGATACAGAAAAGAAAAAAATATTGAAAACCAGAAAATTAGGTTGCAACCTCGACTATGGAAGAACATGCTTCAACATATAATGACAAACCTCTGAAGAAGAGGAGCTAGCGTTAAATTAACAAATTTTCCAACCCCCTGGATTAAGGACTAATGCTAATTTGGATACTTGATCTTCCTCCAAGTTCCGCTCCTTGCATATGTGGTGACACGTAAATGGTTTTATATAAATAGTACGATCCAAAATAGGAGTTAGGAAGATAATTTTGTAGGCTTGGACTTTGTTTATCCAATTCACCACAAGCAAGGAATCAACAAACAACTAAAGATCTGTAATCCCCGATTCAAGGGCAAAGGAAAGAAGATTTTTGCAAGGAAATAGTTCAACATAGTTGTTTGACCCCGACCCAAAACCGATAGAAACATGAAAATAGTGTGAACATGAGATATATAAAATTAAGCCACTATCACTATGAACACCCGAGACATCAAAGTTCCCATCAATTTAATCCCATCGAAGAGACTGATACAGACATTTCCCCCTATAATACAAACTCCTTGCACATCCTTATGTTGGGGGAAATGACTCAAAATGGCCATTTCTTCACTTACAATTGATTGGGAGGAAGAGAATTCATCATGACATATAAAATAATTATGAGAGATCCAAATACCCCAATAAATAATAAGAGGAAAATATTTTTAAGATACGGGATCATGGGAGAGATAACCATTATCGCCATGAATGTTCAATAGAAAACCCAAACCATGATCCATTTTGAACCTCCACAGATCTACAACGAGACCTAATGTATTGGAAAAAAAGGAAAATTTAGGAAAATATGAGTGGTTGATTCATACACTACTTTACATATGGAGCACCAACCTGAATATTGAGTAAAACATTTTCCTAGAACATCCCAGTTTGGGACTTTATCATTCAATATGGACCACATTAAGATGTTAGATTTAGGTGGATAATTTGATTTCCAAACAAAATTCCACCGCCACGTAGGGAAAAAAAGATTTTGTTTAGAGGAAATGAAAACATAACCTGCCTTTGGGGTATAAAAAAAATATGGAGACATAGACCACACCAGTTCATTCGCTCTATTAGTAATTATGATATGTCCACAACGTAAACCTCTCAGGAAGTTTTTCCATGGTTTACTAAATTCTGCAGGTATGTCCATAATTGCACTAGATTTTAAACCCTGGTGTCAAATTGTGGTAGAAGTCAGATCAACAATATGATCCAACCTAGAGATCCCCTGATCTTGAAGAAAATCAATTAAGGGAGGAGGAATAAGATGATCTCTTCAACTCGCAGACCATGGGTCGTAACCAATATGATCTCAAACACAAAATCCCACTTTCCAAGTTAGATCCCTATGAATGGTATCAAAAGTATTTATCAAATCCATGCAGATAATATATATGTTCCCCTTTGGTTTATCATATCTTCGAGCCAATCTTCCATAGAAAGAGGAGAATTGTATTTATATATTACCACCAAAGACCATAATTATAAAAGGTCACCAAATTTTATTCGTATTTTGTATCCAAATCATGAGAGAACATGCATATTTTCTTGAGGACCTAACTTCCCTAAACTTTTGGATTATAATTTTTCCCCGAACCCACTCATGGCAAGGAGGACTTGTCCATTTTTCTAGACCACAGGAATTTAAAATAAGTTCATATTATAGGCTCAAGAATACCTTTTGGAATCTAGACCAAGGAATTCCAATATACAAGAATATATTTAATAAGAACAAGATTTTCAACCCTAGAGAGCCACAAATGACACTAGATTTTAATACGCTTCTCAACTTTAGAAATCAACCATTGCTAATCTATAATATGATATATATTAGGTTTTAAATGAAAGCCCAAATATTTTATACCATCATCCAGGTAGGATGAAGGCATGGGAATATAATTTAATTTTTTTGGAGCTCAGGAGCCCCCGAATTCGCAGCAAGAAGGGAATATTTTTGAAAATTTATCGCCATGCCTATGGATTTCCTAAAAAATAAAAGTATACACCATAGAAAACCCACTTATTTTTGGGATCCATTTCAAAAAATAATAATTTCAATAAATAATAAAGGAGATACAACCCAATATTTGGTTATCAAACAACCTTGGAATTCCACCCTCTATTTTTCCTTAGCCAAAAATTGGCTCAGGCCTTCTGCCACCAAGAAGAAAAGGAGGGGGGTGGGGGGGGAGGAAAACCTTGACAAAGGCCACTTTGGGAATTAAAGGAAGGGTAATGCACACCATTAATCAACAAAAAAAATGAGACAATTTGTACATAGCTCATCACCCATGGAATGAAATCAAGGAAAAATCATACACGAGTGACAAGAATCCTAAGGTAGATCAGGCTAAGATGGTCATAGGATTTTGAAAGGTTGATTTTAGTGACCGCTTTGAGATTAATTTTTTTTAGACTATGAAGTCCTTCTGCAACCCCAATGGATTCCTGGTTTTTTCTTCCTTCTAGGAAATTGAATTTCTCATTTCATATAAATGTCAACAATATAGGATTCATCCTTAAAGAAATCACCTTAATTATAACTTTATAGATCATGTTACATAGGGAGATAGAATAATAATCCTCAAACAAAATGTAAGTATAATTGAATGCAAGGAGCATCTAACGATCCTTCCTATATTTTTCAACAAAAACCAATAGGCCAGACCCAAGTATATCAAATAATCCAAGAAAAAATTCCACACCCCATCCATCTAGCCCAGGGTTCTTATCCTTTTGGAAACTGTGACGGACATTTTTTAGCTCATATTTTTTGACACATTAAAGATTTGTATACTTCAAAATCTATGGAAAGAGAAAAAGGAAGGTCCATTCTGATGAACTCAACATTGTGGATTATTCCTAAGCCTTGAAAATATTTTCAAAGTGATGTGACCCCATATTAGCTAAGGATGGGAAAGAGGAAGTCTATTTACCTTCTTGATATCTCAGAGACCATATAATGTTCCTCATTTTTTTCCCTTTTGCGAAGGCCTGGAAAAATTTAGTATTGTTATCCCCATTCATAAGCCATGCTGCTCTACTTTTTAGCTACTACTAACCTTCTCAAATTTATAGTATTTTTTTTTTGTTTCTAAGACTCTAGTCGAAAGTGTTTGTCTTTTTATCTAGTCAATTGATAGCTTTCCCCCTCCTCATCAGTAAAATACTATAACTTATTTTTTATCTCTATGAGTTCCACTCACTTAGATTTATTTTTAGTGAGGGCCCATTATTGAGTTTTCATTTTTATGCACTTAAACATTTTTACAAACATTTTCCTTGGAAAAGCACCATATAGAGAGTCAAAAGGATACCAGCTCGCCTTAACCATATCCAGAAAATACTCATATTTGAGCCACTATGAGTTCATTTTAAATGGCCTTGTAGGTTTTTGTCGAACACCCTTAATTTCAATGAAGAAAGGGGACTGGTCAAAAACCCTTCCAACACCAACCCATTGCTTGATGAAAGAAAATTGATCTTAAAAAATTTATAGAACCAGAAAAGGATCCAACCTCTTAGAAATCTGGTATGACCCAGATCTCTTATATATTCATGTGGGCTTCAGATTTACAAGCTCAATATCAATAAGTGATTGAATTTTAATATGATCGTGAAATAAATTAGACAAAGGGTCTGTCGAAGACTGATCACCTAAGGATTCCGAAGCTACCAATGAAAAATTTAGATCACCACCAATAATTAAGGAGGCATAGTAAATAAAATAATTTTTTAATAAGAGTTCCTGATACATAATATGATTTTCATTGGGATAAGAAAAATATTTAAATTATTGGAGTTCTTTAAACAAGAGAGTTTCTTAACTGAACTAGCTAAAATATGGTTGGAGTTTTTAATAAAGTGAACCTTCGAAGATCTAGAGGGAAATCCAAAACAGGTATCCAACCAAGCTGAAGGATCATTGCTATGTACTATGGTTGTAATATTCTATCCAAACCCTATAGGTTTTTGGTAGTGTAAAATATTGACATCAAGGAGGGGGGACGATACTAGATATTTTCCAGCTTGACAAAACCTTTGAGTTAATTCAACGACATATGGAAGAGAAGAAGACAAAATTTTGCCATAACTGATTGGATTAGGGTTACAAAGTAGAATATCATAAGGAGATATCGATCAAGAAGGACCTACACCCTAAACCAGACCAAGATATACGAGGCTCCAATATTCCGAAACCTATCCTGTGTCTACCTTGAAGCTAGAAGGGAACCAACTATTAAAACCATCATTTTCACCACTGGAAATAGCCTTACCAGGTAAATACACCATATTAAATATAGGGGAACCACAAACACCTACAAAAAGAGGCACACTAACTAACAAATGGGGAGAATATTTTAACCTGCCAATAAAATCCATGAAGATTCTCAAACACGGGGAATATGAGCATTCATAATCAATAAGGTCTAACTCTTTACAATACTAGTATCATATACAAAACAAAATACCATGAAACAACTATCAACCAGCTAGACGAACAACAAACCTCCAACTGTAAAAAATAGTGAAAAATCAAACTACATGTGAATAATAGACCAAAAGTTACCAAAACAAGTGGGAAAAATTAATATGACATCGAAAAATTACATAAACCTTGGTCATGGAGTAAAAGTAATGCAGATTAACACTCCCAAATCCCTCATCACCATAACTAGGATTTGCATAAGCCCCTAGTCACCCCAACTTCCTTTTGATATTTTCCCTTCCTAAACTAGCTTCTTCATACCGTTGCTTAATATTATGGAAGTAGTGAAAATTGATTTCATCTACATTAATAAATGATAGATAAATATTTAGTTATTTAATATATTGTTTTTTCTTCTCAATTAATAAGTTTTTTTTTCTCCTTCTATATTTAAATTATTATATCTTGGGTTGCAATAGTTGGAAAATTTATTAATCTCTGTTATTTATATTTTAAAGTGTTGAAATGGAAATATCTATTATTTTTTAGAGAAGATAGATAATTTCACTATCTAAGAAAATGAAATATTTTTTATTATAAAATTTAAAAAATGATATGAATTTACTTATTTAATTAAATTTTTATTGAAAAAAAAATCTTAGTTTTATTTTTATATAAAGTCACATTCCTCGTATGTTTTATGGTCCATAATATCCCTACCATTTCAAAAATGTTACACTTCCACTTTATTCAATTATAGTTACTTGTTTTGTTTCAAATGTAGTTTTCCTTTACCTAAAATTACATTTTTAAATTCATTTTAGCACGTCTCTTATTGATAAACATATAAATATATATTTCTACAAATACCCTCATGTTCATAGGAAGTATAGTTACCATCTATTATTTCTTATAGTATCCATTTCCCATGTATAACAACAAGCCTTCTTTTGAAAGTTTGTTCGCTTCAATATTGTGTTCCCTCTATATGTGACGAAAGGAGAGGGATTATGATAGTACTTTCAATCTATGTGCTTCTTTGAGTATAGGATGGAGTAAGAAGTTTGTTTAGTTTCACTCCCACCCCACATCTAATTTATTAGTGAGTGTGTATTACAAAATAATTGTAAATTTAATACACATTGTTTCAACTGCTAACATGAATAAGTTTACGAGGCAGTAAAACAACATTATTAGTGGTACCTCTTTAAGATGTTGTTGTGTACTCAAAGTAATGATTGTAATTTACGTATAATATACATAGAACCCTACTTACTTGTGAGTTGTTTTAGCACCATAAAAAAAAAAATCCCAATATATATACTTGTCTTCACTACATCCTTTAATTTCCTTCTAGGATTTCCTAGATGGGTTTATGAGATATGTTTTATAATACTCAATATCTAAGTTGAAAATGAAATGCTAATACCATTTTTTAGTTGAAAAGGTTGCATTTTTTGCAATTTAAATTTTTTAGAAACATTAAATAACATTGAGAGGGAGAGGTGAATCAATATTTTTCCTTATGATCACATTTTATCAATTTCTACTTTTTCTTACAAACACGTGTTTATTTTTTCATTAGCAACATAATTCATAAATAGACTTATGCCTGAATCACAAGAAACAATTAAACCATATGAGAAACCATAACATAAAGAAGCAACCTCCAAGTAATAACAATGAAAACCATGAGAAACGGAGAGATGGCTAGGGTTTTGTCTCGTTCTGATGCCGCCCCCACCGACTCTGCTGTTCGGGCCTCTGAACCTGCTCAACGCCTCGCTGCTGCTCCAAATGGGCAGCTTAATGGGGAGACTCTCGTTACAGTCCTTTGCCTGGCGACGCCTCCGCATGGAGTGTACGCCTCATCTCTGGTGGTCGAAGCTCTTTCAATGGGCACGCTATTTGCTGAGCTCAAGGACGACGCAGACCCCTCTATTACCAAGACCCACGGCGTCTACCCACCGGTGCCTGCGGAGGCCTCCATTTATTTCAAAGGAGTCTCTCAGCCCCGAAGTCTTTCTGCAATCTTCGAACAGGCAGTTTCTGCAGGCTTCATCATAAGCTCTGTCTCCGCCTCTGTTTGCAACTTCTGGCAGATGCGTCCCTTGGATCGGCACCTGTGGACTGCAGTGGAGTTTTTGGCTGGCGAATACCTTCCCGCTTCCCCCTCCATACCTCGGTTGGGCCAGGAGTTACTGGGTCTCCTGCGAACCTTCCCCCTTTTTTCTCAGAGCTGTATTCAAAAGATGGGTCCTAATGACAGCGCTGCCTCAATGCAGATCCAGCATTTGTCTACAGGAGCTTCCCACCCTCAAAGACTTTCTTTGCAGAGGTATGGAGATGTACGCAAGAGCAGATCCGCCCCCCGCTGTTGCGTTGAATCTGCCATAAAAAAGCGCCCTGCCACTTTTCAGATCCAACTCCGGATGCTCTTTGGCAAAACTCTTTTGCTTTGGGTTTCTTCTACAGATCTGATACAGAATCTGAAGCTCAATCTGGAACGCCGGACTGGGATTCCTTCAACTCTCCAGAGACTTCTTTTCCAAGGTAAACATCTTGAGGATCTTCTTCCCCTCTCTGCTTACAACATTATCAGAAACGATTCCTTAGTGTTTACCCTCCGTTTGAGAGGAGGGGCAGTGGGACAATCTTCTTCAGCCCCTCCCCTCTCTTACAAAAAAGCTGTATCTTCTCAGAACCCCAAACCCCCTGCAGCCCCCAAACCCCAGCCTTTTTTGGTTGACAAACTGGATGAAGTTCCTTCTATTGAGATCCCTTTGCCAGTTCTCGCAGATGATCTTCAAAAATATGCAGATAGAGCCATCATTTGCAGATTTAATGGACTCTGGCCGCGAACAACGGATCTCTTTGATTGGATCCACGAAAACTGGACTAGCAAATGCCAGGTCAATTGCTGCTCACGAGGATTCTTCATAGTATTGTTCAATCACTCCAAGCATTATGAGCAGGCCTTACAGCAAGGTCCCTGGTTTTTTGGAAACGCTGGGCTCTTCTTAACCCCATGGTTCCCGGACTTCGACCCTGCTACAGCTACCATCACTAGAACTCCTGTTTGGATCAGGCTTCCCAACCTACCTATCCATCTTTGGCATCTGGATGTGTTTAGGCGCATGGGCGATACCTTGGGACGCTTTCTCACTGCAGATTTTGAAAGGGCACTTCAGAGCCTCTACACATATGCCAGAATATGCGTGGAGGTTGATATCAGCAAAGGCTTGCCTGATCAATTTATCATCAAGGTCGGCGACTTTGTTTGGACTCAGATCCTAGACTATGAGAACACTGCATTCCGCTGCCGTCACTGCCACCAAGCAGGGCATCTGCAGAACTCCTGCCCCACTCTTGCAGACAAGAAGACTAAAGGAAACCATGCAAAGTCCAATTCCAAAAAATGGACTCCCTGCTACCCGCCGCCTGCTGCAGATTCTACCTCCCCAAGCTCTGTTGATGATGGGAGTGACGCAGATTCAGATCTTGCTCCTCAGACTGAAAACTTGTCCGCGGATGTTCTCGAGCATCCCCCTGATACCACCGTCACTCAGAAGCGTAGCCATGAGTCCGCCTCCTCAGATTCAGATAAGGAAGCCCCTCTTTTGGAGAACTCCAGTCTTCAAATCGTCCCAGCACATTCTCACCAGGATGGTTGGGTTAAAGTCAACAAAAAGAAAGGGAAGAAATCTCGTGTGGAAAACTCTACCAATTCTGGATAGGAGTCGGTTCCTTCCTGCTTTCTAGTCTCTTCTTGCTGCTCCTCGCTTGTCTTTTTTCTCTCTCCGGTGACCGATGTTGATATCAAATCATTTCCGGTAGGCCGTGTCTTTGTTTCTCTTGATTGTACTTTCTTATGTACCATATTTTGCTTAATAGAATTAGTCCAACTTCAGAAAAAAAAAAAAAAACATAAAGAAGCAACCATGAGAAGAAACACAACAAATCATATAATCACACATAGGGACACTGTATCTTAGGTGGAAACCAAAAGAGAGAAAACCATCGTCATATATTTTGTTTCACTCTTCTTCTATTATTATAAAGTTCTTCTTTTGCATATGATCATTAGTCACGAGTTGCATGAAAGTGATAAATTTCGAATCATGTGAGTCGTTACTCACTCTAGGCCACTAAATGTATGAACTTTTTCGGCGGCCACCTACATGATGCCACCACACCCTCGACTTTGGAGGCCACTACCTATTGGAAATCACCACTCACAATAAGTCTTGCCCTACAACCACTAGAATCTCCAACCACCATTGAATGGAAGCCACCACTCCCAAGTTCTTAGGACACTACTTGAAGTATGCCATTACTCCTTGTCATAGCAAGCCATTTCTTGGCTCATTGAAGGCCCCAACCTTCAAGCTACTTTGTGGACCACATTTCACAACGTTTCATAGTGGTTCCAAAATATCTGCAATCAAACATTAATGAGCCTCCTTTAATCCATTTTAATACTAGAACCATAATATCCTCTATGCTCATATAGCTGAATGCACTATGCAACAAAACAACCAATCTGCATACAAACTCTAGGAAATGTCTAGGAGCCTTGGATCATTTAAAAGGGACATCTACGCTCATGGAATTGGCAACATAGAAAGGTGCATTTTTTGTGTGGTTTGACCTCACCGCCTACTTCTATACACATATTTCATTGGCATTGTTCTATATATATATATATTTCATTGTCATTGTTTACCGAAACTACAAATACAAATTTGGGGATGGAAAATTTTCTTGTTACAATCTTGTAAATAAAATTTTAAAAAATCAAAATACTAAAAAGTTTGAATTTTTTTTAGTGGAAATGAATCTATCACCCTCAAAAACCTTTAAACACCCAAAATCTCAATTACAAATAAAACTTAAATATTAAACATCATAAATTAAATTATTAAAACTTAAATATTAAACATCATAAATTAAATTATTAATTAATTTAAATTAACAGTTACTTTATTATATTTTTATTAAATTAATGGTTAATTTAAATAAATAATTAATCATGACCTACGACTGCACCACCAAATATCTCAATCTCATATGGGTGCGAAGAAAAAACCAGATATTCCGTTCCTCAACCACAACGCCACAACCTGTGTGCTTTAGGGGGAGATAAATTTTGCAAAAATGGAAAGAATGTATATAATACCAGTAGATTTATATATCCTAGTTCGAGCTCAATAACAATGAAAATCCACATGCTTTACTTAAAATTTACAATCATCAGAATTGAATGGCCATTTCAGAGTTTTTTCTTTGACAACATTTCCAATTAAGTCAGATCAGGAACTCCCGAGCAGAGGGTTTATTTACCTCGAGGAGTTCCGTGAGCGTGCTGCAACCAGTGGATAGGGCAGGTTTAATTTGACAGCACAAGAGATGGAAACAGTGGAGCCTGCCGGAAAGCCTTTGTCAGTGTATGACCATGCACCTTACAGATTATGATAATGATAAGCTGTTAGGTTTTTTGTTATTAGGGTGGATTTTAGAGGGGCAGCTTTTTGTTATTAGGATGAATTTTAGAGTGGCAATTAGTTTAGGTTGTGATTGATTTCTAATGGGGGAGGTGTGAAAATTTAACATTTTTTCCAAATGTTTTCGATCAAAGTTTTGATATCAAGTTGAGTTTTTTTATTACATCAGAAATTAGTAAATTTCCAAATTTTTATCCTTATCTTTTTGAATAGTCTTAAAATATCTCAAAATAGCCATTAAAATCCACATGATTGATTCTCTGTGAAAATCTAAATCTACTATATATAAATATTCAGATTTCAATGCAATATTTGATGTTATAATGTTTGATATATAGGTTTTCAAACTCTAAAACAATTAGAATTAAAATCTAACCAAATAGATTGCAGATTTCCACATATTTTAAAATCTGATAAACATGAGCAAGGTCTATAAGATTCCAGAATATTCCTAAAATGAAATTGAAGAGAATCTAACAGTGTATATGTATTATAGCAATATGGATATTGGCAATAACATTTAATATTATGGTATGTGGTATATAGATTATTAAATTCTAAACAACCACTTATATATTAAGAGTCACTGTAGCTATCATATAACATTATAAGGATTTGCACCCTAGCTTAGCTTCTTTGTCAGAAAAAGTGACAACGCTTTCCAATTCTAGGTATCTAACCTCCGATTTTTATATTGAAGAACGAAGAAAAGTAAAAACAGAACCTTCCCAGTAACCCATATAATATAGTCGCGCTATATTAGAGAACGAAGAAACTAAAAAAGCAAAACCTTCACAGTAAACAGAGAAGCGTCCATGCTAGAATCTCATATTACAGCATTTTCAGTTAGCTCTAATTCGTCCCAAAGCTCCTGAAACAGCAAGGAAACACTATCACTACATTCGTGATTACTTGCTTCGTTATCGCCAAAAGCAGGACGCTGCAACAAAGAATTACTTGCATGGGCCTCAGCCGGAGAATCGCCCTCCATTGGTGCAAGGTTGAGAAGATGATCAGTGAAAGACAGACTGCAAGAATTTGTAGGAATCATGGTCAGTGGCACATTAATTGCTGCTCGCTGTGCTCTCGGCTTGAAAAGCAAAGGTGGCCTCTCGGAATATTCAAATGTATTGTCACCGTGGGGTGTGGGCATTGCTGTGAACTTTTGCACTTTTGCGCGGAAATTGTGTGCGTCTGTCATCACAACTGTGGCAGGACTTGGCTTTGAATCTCTGGGCCGCTTCTTACCTTTTACAGAATTACGTTTGCTGCTACTGTCATTAGAAGGCGAATCTGGTGCTGCTGCGAGAGCCTGGGTTGAAGCATCCATGCGCGAATCCCTGCAGGTTACTGCAACGCTTTCGTGGAGTGCAGAAACTGATGGTGTGTTGAGTACCCTGAGAGAGTGTGGTGTGTATTTATGTTGTTTTTTCAGCGATCATAGTCCGCTGTAGGCTTGACTGTGTAGAGGAATGAATGGACTTGAATGGGCTGGATTCATTGCACAATTCATCATCTCTAACAGGTACAAAACTGAAATTAAGAATCAAGAAAATGTAACGTATTCAACACAGACACATATTTCCTGGAAGCCTTTCATAGATTGTACCCTGCCTGCCGTAATCCAATTGTTATCTGAAATTTGACCAAAATCTTATTCTTGGAATTATGCTGGAATTATCTTATTGTTGGTTGGAACTATCTTATGGTTAGAATGACAAAATTAATCTGTGAACTTTACCTTAATTAATTAAGTGTGTTCCAAGAATTAATTTTAAGAATATTAAATTTATTTTTATTTTTTAAAAGCAAATTTTAAATAACAAACTAAAACAATTATAGTTTTAAAAATTAGAATTCATAATTCCAAATTTATAGAGATAAAATATGGAATGTTTATTTATGTATATATTTTGTAAAAGTGAATATATCAGAATAACACAAATACAATACATATTATTTACAAGTTATTGGGCCAGTGTCTTACTGCAAATCATTAATTAACATGATCACTCATCAAAATCATGATTGATTTACCATAATCAAATCAAAACACTGTAATTCCTCAAATTTTAATTCATCATAATCAAATCGAAACATTGTAATCCCTCAAATCCTGAACTTTTGAAAACTATTAAATCTGCTACATTTTGACCTAGGTTTAAGTTTTGTTTTTGGTTTAGAGTTTAGGAGGAGATGGTTGGTATTACATGCAATTATTTTGAAAAGAAAAAATCTCAAAGTTTCCTCCAAAACCACTTGGAAAACAGCCATGGGTGGTCTTGAACTCCCCACAAATGTAAGATTTAATGGGGTGAGGTAGGGTTTGGAACTAAACAATTAGGGCTTTAGTACTTAACCCATACGCGCAAAGTGACGAGTTTGGTAGGTAACTAGTACAAATAGACTATTGGGTAGAGTTTTTTCCGATATAAAGAGATAGTGCTAAATTTATTTATATATCTAAAACTAGATTTTAAATCCAAAAAAAATTGATTTAGCCAATTAAAAAAATCTAAAAAATCTAACTAATTCAATATAGATACATATTTGTAATGAATAAAAAGTAATTTAACTATTACAGATTTTCTAAAATTTTAAGAAACTCTAACAAAACATTATTATTAAAACTATAAATTTAATCTATAAAATTTAACTATTAACTATTATAGATTTTCTAGATTTTAGCAAATTCTAACAAAATTTTATTATTGGAATTATAAATTTAATCTATAAAATTTGAATAATTCAAATACTTCAAATTGTTCAGAGTGCTAAATTTATTCATATATTATTATTTTTATTTTTTTTAAATAACCAAAAACTATTTCATTAAATTCTAACTAAAAACTCTTAAAATAAAAATAACTAATCAATACTTTGTTACAATTAATTTAATTTTTGTTTTTACTTAAAACTTTATAAGCTTATATTCCTATAAACTCTTAAAATAAAAATAACTAATTAATATCACAATTAATTTAAACTATGTTTTTACTTAAAATTTATAAGCTTATATTCATATTAAAATCACAAATTTAATCAATAAAATTTAAACCATTGAATATTTCAGAATTTTTTATAACATTAAATTTATTTATATATTTAAAAATAAATTTAAAAAATATATATAATTTAACCCCAAAAAAAAACTTATTGCTCGATATTCCAAACAAACACTCTTAAAAAAATAATAATAACCAATCCTGTGTCACTGTCCCTTTAATTCTTTTTCTACTTGAAGCTTTGTATGCTAGTAGTCATGTCAAATTTGTCACCTTCTGTTTAACCAGGTACGCCCGTTTTCATTCGTTTTTACGGTATCATTCCTGTATTTATGTCAAATTTGACGTGCTGTGTTTAATGCTTGTGATACTTGTGTTTATGTGAAATTTGTCGCTTTCTTTGTGATATAAGAATTTATGTCTTGTGTTAATCGCAATATGTCACATTTTTCCTTTTGGACATTACTATTGACTATGGCTTTATTGAAATGGCATACCAAGGGATATTATCATGATGCAGAAACATAACCACACCATACATGCACTTGACAAAGTAGCAGCAGGAAATTTGGCAACCAGATATACCTTGTGGTGTTAAACGGTGGAAAACACTACAAATTAACGCTAGGCTTAGGTTATTACATTTGGAGGTCAAATTGGTGGAAAACATTAGAATTAATGTTATTATTATGATACAATTGTGTTTTATGGTATATATTAGTTTATATGTTTTTTATTTTTCTGTGTATTGACTAAAGTATATATATATATATATATATATATATATATATATATATATATATATATATATATATATATATATATATATATATATATATATATATATATATATATATATATATTGAAATATTAATATATTGGTTAATTAATTAATATTAAGTTAATTTATTATGAATAATTATGTTATTTGTGTGGATGTTTATGGGTTTTGGGTATAGTTTTTAAGGAAACAGAAATATTAATTAATTACAAGAGTATTTTTACTAATAAAATAATGTAAAAATTAAATTTTGATATATTATAAAAATAAAATTGTATTTATCAAAAAGTTTACATCAATAAATAGATAAATATTTAACTAGCAATTGCACCATATGTTGCAAAGGGTAACACAAGAAAGAGTAGTATAGAGGAAATGCTTTCACATGAACCATGCACGTAGGAAAGAGTAGTATAGAGGAAATGCTCTCACATGAATCATGCGGGATAGCTACAACTACATAGAGTGAACAACTCTTTTTGAAGCTTCTTCTTTACTTCTTGTGCATGTACAAGCTCTGTGTGCAAATAATTGGCATCACATTGATCTTCCAAATATTTTTGATGCTTTATCGTTAATCTGGCATTTTCACAGTTGTCTTTTACGAGTGCTTGTAGGAGATCCCCAATTTGTTTCTATTGGATCTCAACAAGCTTAGTTTCAGCTTGCAGTTCCATTTGCAAAAGGGTAATTTGCTCTTGCATGGAATAAGTCTTGCTAGAATCATTATTTTTCAAATCCTCATTTTCCATCAATAAATTAGAGGTTCTTCCCCAAAATTTATTTTCCATGTCACCTACAAAGCTTTTGGCCCCATCATGATTCTTAAGAGGACTTTGCAAATCTGTTTTGAGAGCTATGCTCTCTTCTTCTAAGCAAATCAACTTTTTTTGCAAATCGTCAATTTCCCTCTGAAACTTCTGGCCTTTGTTGATCTCATGTTGTATTTCTTCTTCAATATTAAAGTTTTCTTTCTGGAAAACATTATTACTTTCATCAAATTCCTTTGGCACAAGTTTTGAATCAACTTGGAATTCTAAACCAGTATATCGAACAGTTTGGGAACTGGCAATATGTTGTTGTGAATTCATTAGCTGACCTGATTCGAAAATTCTCCTGTTTTGAGGGATCTCCTTCTCTTCTTTAAGCTTGGGAATTGTGATATGGAACTCTTTTATATTTTTCTCTGGAATTGCATACCCATCTCTGTGTTTCTCAGGTCCACTCCTTGGTCTTTCATCCCTCCTTTCTAAGTTATGGAGGTCAAGTTGCAGTTTCTGCAGGTTCTCTATGAGAATATCTGAAGTTGCAGTGCTATAAATATCATTTGAATTACTGTGACATATGTCCATGTCTCTTGATTCAAGAGCGTCATTGGACCCAGTTACCAAGTAATTATTTTTTGCTTGTCCACTATCCATGGCTGTAGAAAAATTGAGCACTGTACCATGAGGCCTAATATTTATAATACATAAAGACATAGTCCCGCAGCCATGAAATTGATTTATTTTTGTATTTAGGACAGTGAAAGGCACACCTAGATTTATTTGATTTCTTTCGCTCCTCTGATGAGCTCTTCCAACAAATGATGGATCACTTTTGATCCAAATAGAGTCGAGATTGAAACAAACTTAGAACGGTGAATGATAAAGTGCATTGTTAAAACACTTCTTATGTGAAGATCGCTGATTCAAAACCCAATGGGTATATATTAAAAAAAACATAAATTTAGCTCAACTCGGAACTTCCAATTTTTTTATTTATACTCAACTCTGAAGTTACCCTTATTTTTTTTAATAATTCTGCGTAAATGTTTTTAATCTTCTCCAGGTTTAATAAATTCAAAATAAAATGAATCTACGTTAATATTAATAAATTATTAATATATTTCATCTATTTCAAAAGAAATTGTGGTTCTTTATCCAGATTAAGATGCTGAAAATGCATTGCATTGATGGCAAGATCACTGAATTTAAACAAAATGATGCTCTAGTAACTGCATGGCAATGAGAAAAAACAGAAAGGTGTATGTCTCAATAAATCAATTGCTCATTTTCTTATCCATCTTATATGAAAATAAAGTAAATCAATAGGACTTGAAGTCAAAATCTCCATAAGACCTTAGTTTTACTACAAAGGGATCTTGGATAAAATGCACAGTGACCTTGGATTAAAATTTAAAAGCAAAGATCCCATTTTAGTTGATATATGAAAGAGATGTAAGCCAATTTTAATAGAAACTTTTAGAAACAGATACAGCAAAGGGATCTTTGATTAAATGCAAAGTGACCTTGGATTAAAAGAAAACACCCCATTTTAGTTGATATATGAAATAGATGTAAGCCAATTTTAATAGAACTTTTTGAAAACAGAAACCAATATCTGTCTCAATAGGATCAATTGCTACATTTTTTAATCCTTAGATGAAAATAAGTAATCCAATAGAACCAGAAGCCAAAGCCTCCATAAGCCTTTACTTAGCTTTACTACAAAGAGAGCTTGGGGTTAAAATCAAAGAGGTAATATTATTAAAAACTTGAAAAAATTGGAAGTCGATTTTAATACAAACTTGAAAGTGTTGTGAATTAAACAGAAAGGATGGGGAGTAGATCCGTGATACAAAACATCCTCACACAAGCAATCAAACCTATATAAAGTATCGTATGCTAAATAAATAATAAAAGCTATGATAAGGCTACTCAAAATGTTTTACCTGTAGACGTGTTTTTAAACAAAAGATGAAAAAATCAAAATCAAATCTGTACCCACATAAGGCAGAAGGCATAGATTTATATGTCAGATGAAATTATAAAAAAATTACTATAGAAAATGGCAGAGAGTGATATGTCGGATTAAAGTACAATTTATTACAGAAAAAGGCAGAATGATATGTCAGATTAAATTACAACATATATACTACAGAAAAGACGAATTAATTAGATTATGGTACATTTACTACATCATATTAAATTATAGCAAGGGAAAATAAGTTTCTCAAGCACCACGGGAATTAGGCAGATAAGTTTTTATAACACCACAAGAACTACTTGAAGAGAGTTGAATTGAGCATTTTTTTTGGTTAAAATCGTTTGACTTTAATCTAAAAGACCAGCATTAACATAATCAAGTGAAAAATGGATATTTCAACATATATTAACTACCAATATTTATTGGAGAAACAACTTAAATATAAATATCCCAGAAAAATGGTACAAATCTTTCATTAATCTCTCTACCTGGAAAATTTATCAATACAGTGCTTTCTATTTTGTAAATAAGAAGTACCAAGTGGTGAGAAATATCATATGTAATACAATTGGGAGCTAAAACTTGGAATTATTTCTCTTCAGTTCCTTGAAACAAACTTATTGATAGTAGGTACAACTGCTATATGGGTGTCTGATATCTAAATACACCACCAAGTTCTGCAACAAAGACACATGGCCAATTCCTCACTTCCAAACTTACCAACAATTCACAATCCAGAATTGGTGATGAGAACGATTCTAGGACAGTTTGAACTAGAGAATCCTTCCCCAACAAACAAATTGTAGCATTTAAGGCCCTCCATCAGGTGTTAACAATAAAATTATAAAAAACCAAATGATTTGAAAGCAAGACAGGTAAATGAAAGGGTCAAAAACTCGACCTTCAATTGATCATGTCTAGTAATTTCGAATTCAACCCTTCAAGCCCATGTAAGGCCTTGCATGACCTTAGCTGAGAAAGCTTGGGCTTAAAATAGGCTACCCATTCTTTCAAAAAATGTATCTTAGTTCACTCGATGAAGATTCTTGCAGCAAATCTTTCTCCTTCCTGAAATATCCCTCTCCTGAATTCAATTTATTTCCATGGAGATTTTTGTAGACAATCCTGGTTCTATAAACAATTATCATGCTCAGGATTGTTGCAAAAATACACACTGTTGACGTGATCCAATAAGTGAAGAAAAAACATGAAAGACCATGACAATCCAGGGACTCATCTCCCTTAACAGATCCACCAGATATACCAAAGACCATTGCTGATAATCTGGGCATAGGTCCATGTCTTGAGTGCTGCTTTTCGACTTCCCAATCATAGAGTGTACCGGAAATAAGTCTAGAAAAGATTAAAGACCATGCCGGTTAGCCATGATGAAAAAATTGTATAACACGCCAAAATTTTTCAGCCCAAAAATTTCAGAAGCAGTGGCTGGGATGATAGCCTAATGGGCGCCATAGCCCAAACCAATAAGAAATGTCCCTAAGTATAATGATCCTGACCAGGCCATTGCAAAGAGAATGCGGTCAATGGCCATTGTGATCTGTGCTACTTCCATAGTTGCAGGTCGGGGGTATGCATAATCCCGGTAAAATTTTAGTCATTGTAAGTATTATTTCTTGTTTGAGAGCCCAAGGAAGACAAATATAATCTAGATTTATCAAAAAGAAACTAACAGTGTTTATTGCGAAGATAATTTTTTTTACTAGCTCAAGAATTAGTTTAAAGTTTAAACTAAACTACCCCTAAGCAGATTTAGCCTCGATATATTAAAAACAGAAAGCTGAGTACATCCTGAGAAACACATTTTCTAAATATAGATCATATAAAACTAGCTAGCAACAATACCAGAGGCATATTGATCATATAATACTGGTATTCAGAGTTTTTTTTTTGAAGCATACCTTGCAAAGATCTTGGAGATTTTTTTTTAAGCATACCTTGCAAAAATCTCGGAGATATATCCACCACCAACACGCATAAGGAAGTTCCAAATGTTCATCATGGACACAAATATATGACCACTTGCATAGCCCATTGACTGGCTCATCCGCCCAAGGTTGTCAATAAATGTTAAGCCTGAACCTGCTCCAAAGGCTAGAGAAAAGAACATGAGCCAAAAATCAGCCTTAATCATGGCCTGCATCAAAGTGAAATATTCTCCCTTGCGAGGCCCCTTCCTTCTCTTAATCCTCACATCTCCTTCAACAACAGCATGCAAAAATTGGGCCTGTAATTGAGCAAGGCGTTTTTGTTTCTCCCACTCTGGCAGAAGATCAACTCCTTTAGGCTTCTCATCTTCAAGCTCACTCAAGAGCATTTCATTCCAGTTCATGTATGGAATGTGTTGCCTACATTCTCCACCATGGTTCAATGCATTGACTACATCAGTGTTTGTATTTTCAGAATTGCCCAATAGGGGAGCTTCTAGAATAGCTTTCTTAATAGGAGAAGGTGGATCTGATGTAGGGCATGGAATCTTGAAGGTAGAAATCAGGGCCAGAGTCAAAGGTGAATTCAAGATGCTCAGAAAAATAATTGTGAATATCCAGCCCACATAGTACCTGATCTCAACAAAATCTTGTACAAGAATCACCCCCAATAATTATTGTGTGAACAATAGACAAATTCCATAAACAAAGTTGAAATTAGTGTTGTCTGAAGGACTGCTTTCTTGACAACCTTCAACAGGTCTTAAAATAAACATCATGGCAATGGAAATCATAAAAGGACCAATTGCCACCATGAATATAAAGGCTGTTTGATCTGGTGCAAATAAAGTAGCATAATATTGTGTAAGTATCACTCCATAGAGACCAATGAACCCTTTAAGAGTCCCCACAATAGGTCCTCTATTCTTTGGAAAGTTTTGCACACAGGAGACCAACGATATACTATTGAAATTAGTCTCCCCATTGGTTCCTACAGCTATCAGGATACAGACCTGCAACAAAAACAATGACCTAAATGAGAAAACAAACTACCCAAATGATCTAGTGAGCCCACCCCCTTATGTTGAGGGTCTATCCATTTTTTAGGGTAGGTAGCGACAAGCTTTATGGGATTTTCCTGCTCACCTTGAATATGATGGAGCTCTTATTTATTAATATCCATCCATTTCCATGTGAGAATCTTGGTAGTCTTGTTTCTTTTGCGGCAAATGGTGTGGAATGCATTTTCTTGGGGAAGTAGCAGACACTTCCATGTCTTCGGAGTGAATGATGTTGTCAGAAAAAGAATTTGGGGGCTTATCAGAAACCCTAACCCACACAGAATCATAGGATGATGATGGTGCTTCTTTAGCCTTAGCATTGCGCCTCTGATAGCGATGATCAAATCTATTTTTTCACTTGTAATGAGAGAAACCTAAAGCCAAATGGGAGGTTGTGGGATTGTGATTGGGATCAACAAAGGCATGATGATGAGAAGGGAGTGGAATCCCTGGACTCTCTTGGATGAGGGAAATGTGAGGACTGTGTCAACCCTCCTCCATCGTGGGCGATGTTTCTTTGGAAAAGGAGGATATGGGCTCTTTCTTCCTTATATCGCAGACCTCATTTCTTTCTCGAACCAGATGACGTATTTTTAGCATTTACATTGTCGGCTCTGCTAAGCTCTGCATCCAGTACTAGGAAACATTTTTCTAAAATTTCTTTCCTTTGTAACTAATTAATAATAACGGTATCTAATAACATTATTTAATCCTAAGGTTGACATTATTTTAATCATCTAACATCAATGGTGAGTAATGATACACGTGGCAGTTTAAGAAAGTTGTTTTCAAATAAAGATGCTTTACAGCGTAATTATTTAATATATTATTTTCCTATTTTCAATTAGTCAATATTTTTCCATTCCATATTTAAAGTATTATATGTGATGTTAAAATCTATGGAAAAATTCATAAATTAAGCTATTTATATTTTGAGTTACTAAAATGAACGCATGTATCAATTTTTAAAGAAAACAGATAATTGTATTATACATGAAAAAAATTATAACCTATTATAAAATTTATAATAAAGTTAAAATTTCTTATAAAATTATTTATTTATTTATTTTATTAAAAATTAATCTTAATTTTATTTATATTTATATTGAGAAATATTTAAAAATATAACCAAATTGAAAAGAAATGAGCAACCACATGGTATTAAATTGGTGGAAAACACCACAAATAAGGACTATGTTTAAGCTATTACATAATATAGTACATGTAAGGTTAAAATAGTATAAAATATTAGAAATAAAATTAGCAACCATGTGGTATTAAATTAGTGGAAAGAACCGCAGATTAACACTATGTTTAGGCTACATGTAAGGAATAGTACATGCAAGGTAAGGTTAAAATAGTAGAAAATATTAGAAATATTAGTATTACTAATTTACATTTATGGCTTACCCTATATTAGTCAATGAGAAGTTCATTTTGAGATAATGAATTTGTATTATATATATGATTGGTTAATTAATCAACGAGAATTTCATTTTGAGATAATGAATTTGTATTATATGTATAAGATTGGTTAATTAATTAGTTACACGTTTATTTTTTATTTTTATTTTTATTTATTTTAAGATATTTTATTTAACCAATATTTTTTGCAAGTCAAATTTTTATTCATGGTTCCAAAAAGAGGTACATGGGAAGAAAAAAACAGGTAGTATCACCTTGAATAGGTTTGTTGACTACTCTCGAAAGCATATGATAGTGAAATAGAAAAACAAAAAGAGACACAGTCCACAACTTAAGAGGCAATAAGCACTAGTAAATAGATAGAACATATAAAACAAATATATCAACGGTATTCATTAGCAGCAATGGAGACTGGGTTGTACAAGGTTGTTCTAAGAGGTGAAAATGGACGAAAGGAGCATTGGACATGCTCCTCGAAATGGGTCATCAAATCCTACAGCTTCTCAACCTTCTCCGATAGAAAATTCTGGCCTTGCCAGACCACCACAACATGTTCCCAAACATGGCACTAGAAGAAATGCATTTTTTTCGAAGTTGTTATCAATTCAATATGTTTTTCCTGTAAAACCCGCTCCAAAGTCTCTAGTTTCTCTAGAATTGACTAAATCAAGTCTCGACACAAGACACCCACGACCACGACCACCATGACGCATCGACACACGAAGCCCAGAACCACCACCACGAGTTGAACCCCCACATTGATGGGCATGTGAAGTGAGGCCACCACAACCCACCACCAAGCCCCCACACCTACCACCCTGAGAAGCAGGCCCTGTGGTCCCAGAGTACCCAGACCAACCACCTCCTCTTCCCAGCGATGTCACAGGACTCGACCCACCTCCACTTTGACCACCGTGAACTAGACCACCGTTGCCACTCACTAGCTCGAGTCGAGAGCCTGACGTGTCCATGACATAACTTCCCAAATTGGGATGCACTTGGGCAGAGTAACGCCCCGATAGAGAAATAGGGCACGTGATTGGCTTCCTGACACCATTAGAACAAACAAAGGACCACTGACCTACTACCTCCTGAGCTACCCACAAAAAAGGAGATACCATTGGCCATGGCTGAACCTCCACACCCCATGGTGCAGAGAACCCACAACACACAAAAATAACACCCACCACAAACCAACAGTTTTCACCTCGCCTGACGCGGCCACTCGTGAGTCCTACTAACCAAAGCCCTAGATTGGTGCTCTAATGGCTCGACCTAGCAACATAGAAACCTGTGAGTGGACCAGAGAGGACCACTTCTACTTTATCTCTCTAGAAAATATTAATTCCCACTCATCCCATACTAAAACCATGCAAGATGACATATAAACAACATAATACCACCCCAAATAGACAACCGTACCCTGTTTCCTCTCAGACTCACACTGACGAAGTCTAATTCAGAAATTAAAAATGATCCACACCCGAAAGTAGGGGAGGAAATGTTGACGACGATGTCGTCCCCTCTCCTGAACATGGAAACCTCTCCAACTACCGCCTCTCCCCACACCATAGAGACCAATACTCTCACATCCACCGAACGCCCAATGAACACCCCCACCACCCTCTATAATGTTCATATGCTCACCACCCCCTCAAGACTCAAGGCGATTTGGAGCTTCACACTCCAGTAAAGGCTTACACTCGTACTCAAGCTATTATGGGAGGGCAAGGAAGCCAACCCACCCACTTGAGGCTACGTTCCTAACATGAATTACCATGTGTTCCCTCAGGAACACTGTCCTCTTTGTTTCCCACCCCCATCGGGGAATTTTATTCAACCACTAGTAAATTTTTATTTTTAAATATTTAATTCAACCAATTCTGTCCACTAGTAAAGTAATACAAAAATCAAATTTTAATATATTGCAATCTTTTCCTTTATTTTATTTTTATTTTTTCAAATAACTTTTATATACCATATGAGAAATATATAATAGAGTCGAAACCATTATATTAAAAATTATCATGGTAGTTAAACCTTTTTTTCCTCGAGAAAAAAGCGTAATTTTATTCAGCAGATGTGTACAAAATTACAATAAGAAACACAAAGATGTGTGTTCAGAAAAAAACAAACCCAAAGTTTGTTTACAAGAGCCAGGATCTGAGTCTAACATAGCATGCAGAAGTCAGGCTTATACAAGCTGTTCAAAACTTGTTCAAAAAATCAAAACTGTCAATAAGACCCTTTTGAGAATTATCATGTCACAACAGAGCAAAAATTCTTCTCTACTACATCACAGATCAAGTCCACTGCCAAGAAATAAAATTTCAACCACTCAGAAGTAAAGCTGGCACCTGTACAGTCCATCACCTGAGCCATATCGGAATCTGCCAGTAATTTAAAGTCCACAGTCTATATGGAGCACCGCCCAGGGGATCCAGAAACTCTGTAATTTAATTAAAACATGTGCTCAACCCACAGATGTAGCCCTTCTTTGAGAAAACCGTCAAGGAAGACAGAGATTTAAACAGTCTTCACCATCTAAAAACTGTGAAAGTGTTCTACAGGAATGGCAACCCGTAAACAAAATCAACAACCAACCAGATATACCATATCGGCCCTCAGCAAGAAAACGAATGTTTCATCCTGTAGAAAGAAAAAGTCATGACCTCCATAATTAACTGAAAGAAGACAAACGTTGTAGCCAGGCTCAGAAGTGAAACTTGCAATTGCATGCGCTTCTTCAGTGTAGCTGTATGGAGTTGGAAATCGGCCAAAACAAGAAGGCAGCATATCCAGACAACTTTTCCAACAAATTTGTGAAAGAGGCTTCGAAAATTCTCATAAAACTGAAATCTTTTAGTGAAACTTAGCAGCAAACAAAGGATTGAATGGATTAATGAAATGGAGTCAAGGCTGCAAAGGAAAAAACACAGGAGCCCCTCATTCAAATAAGGATTGTTGGAAGTATTCAGAGAAATCGCCACCAAGATGTTCTCTTATCCTCCATAGGCCCCCAACCTGCTGGATCCCCCTCTTAGAAGCTCGATCTGCCAAGTCATTATTTTCACGGTAAATATGTTGACAGGAGAAAGATTCAAGTGAGGATAGGATCTCCCTAATAGAGCGTAGCAAATGCTGTAAATGGTGCACTCTGCAATGCTGATATCCTTTTATCCAGTTAATCACATTCAAGGAATCACCATAAAAGTTTAACCTTCTGCAACCTTTCTCCACTGCAAACAACAGAAGGATCTTAAGGCTCAACAGTTCAGCATTGTTATTCGATCCTTCCCCAAGCCCAACAGAGATTTCATACCAATGAGCTTCAAAGAGAAACAACAGAGCCCCCCCACCACATACATTTTGTTGCATCGCCCCATCAAAGAAACCCCAAGGATTTCTTCTATCTATGTCCAGCATCAGAACCTCCCTTTGATTGACGACACGGACATGGATAGGAAGAGAATAATGCAGACCTATAGTCATGGCACCGATGACCACAGGTGTACTGACCACCCCATCAAAAAGTAAACGGTTACGGGCCAACCAAACACCCCAGATCACAAGAAGGGGCAGAGCTTTTAAATTCTGTTCAGTATGAGATGCCCACCAAACATCCCATGCCTGTGACACAGTTAAGCCCTCCCAACGGCAATGGAGACCCAAAATCCTAGAGCATTCCAGCCACACCCCTTTAATGAAGGGACAACTAAGGAAAAAGTGATTGACCGAATCATCATCACCATTACACAAACAACACCATCCCGGGCCCTGAAAACTTCTGTGTTGCAGCACGTCCCAGGTGGGGACTTTGTTTTCAAGGACACACCACATAAATATGCGAGTCTTGGGGGGGCAATGTAGTTTCCATAGTTTCTTCCACCACCACTGCTCATCACCCAAGACAGCCCCAACACTAAGTTTTTTATAGCCAGCCCGAGGAGAATAGATCCCCGACGGATTAAAATCCCAAAAAATCATATCCTCCCGCTCCTGGAGTAGAATATGAGCCTGTTTTAACACACTGATGTAGTCAGCCAGAGCCCTCTCATCAGTAATCTCTAGACCCAAAGAAGAGGCCAATACCCAGGACTGAATGCCCAATCTTCTCCGAACAGGATCAGAAAGTTGAGCAAGAAAAGTAATCCCCCTCTGCCTTAAGGCCCCAACCGTTCGCCCAGGTAGAAGATGCTGAAGTTCACTTCCCATCCAAGGATCCTCACCAACCCGAAGCTTCCTGCCACTACCCACATCCCAAGCCAAACTAGTTTCCAAAAGGTGAAAGGAATTAACGAGAGCCTTCCAAATAACAGAACCACCCGCAGAGGTTTTCCTTGGATACCTAATCCAATCAACAATAGACAAAGGGGCAATATATTTCTGAAGAATCACCTGAGACCAAAGGTTGTCAATATTAATGAGCCTCCATCCACCCTTAGCTGCAAGATCCTATGCAAAAAGAAAGATGTTTTTCAGTCCCCAACCACTCAAACCTTTAGGGACAACAATCTTCTCCCACCGAACCCAAGGGGTCACCAAAGTATCCTTCTTCCCACTCCAAAGGAAACGAAAGAAAATCCTCCTGGCTGCCTCCAAAATACCTTTTGGGATCCATGAGAGGGACATCCAATATACTGGGACAGCCTCTAATACAGACTTTACAAGAGTTAAGCGCCCTACTCTAGACAACCATTTATGACACCACACTCTTAATCGCTTATCCAGCTTTTCCAGCAACCAGCTCCAATCCTGTTTCCTATAATCATTGGGTTTAAGGTGGAACCCCAAGTAAGTCAGCCCATCAGCCAAACCTACAAAATTATAAGGGAAAATTCTTTCAAACTCACGCCTCTCCTCCACCCTCAAAAATTAAGAAGTGATGGATGACTTCACAACATTCACTTCCATACCAGTGGCCTTGGTAAACAGGGCCAAAATCCCACCAAGAGTAACAGCATCTCGCACCAAACCAGAGCAGAAAATTAACACATCATCAACAAAAAGGAGATGAGTGATGAAAAGATTTTGAGCAACCGGAATGCCCTTCAAAGAGCCCTGTCTTGTTGCCTCCTTAAGAGCTCTGCTTAGGCCCTCAGCCACCAATAAGAACAATAGGGGAGAAAGAGGGCAACCTTGACGGAGGCCCCTTTCAGGATGAAAAAAGGGGGATGCAGCCCCATTAAGCAAAAAAGAAAAAGACACAGTAGTTATAGAACTCATGATCCACCTAATAAAGCCAATGCCAAAGCCAAGATGAGTTAGGAGCATACGAATAAATAACCAACTTACCCGATCATAGGCTTTGGAGAGGTCTATTTTCAGCACAGCTCCTTTGAGATTCTTGGTCTTCATGCTATGGAGAACCTCTTGAGCAGTCCCGATTGCTTCATGAATTTGACGTCCATCCAGAAAACCAAATTGTTCCCCAGAGATATGGAGAGACAGAATGCTTTTGAGTCTTCTAGCAATCACCTTGGCTACAACTTTATAAATGCAGTTGCAGAGAGATATTGGACGAAAATCAGCCAATGAAAGGGGATTATCCACTTTCTGGATTAAAGCTAAGAAGGTGGCATTAAAACAAGCCGGAATCCTCCCTGAAGATATGATATCCTCCACAAATTTCAGAAGATCTGCCCCTAACATATCATAAAGAGCCAAGAAAAATTCAATCGACCAACCATCTGGCCCAGGACTTTTGTCTTTTTGAAAACTATGGAGGACCTCCTTTAATTCCATCTCAGTAACCTCAGCCATCAATGTTCTGTTTTCAGCCTCCTCCACAAATCTCGGAAAAAGTTGAGCCACTCTAACTACCTCTGCCAGAGAAGCATGATCAGGAGCCTTAAAAAGAGCCTTGAAATGATCAACTCCCAACTTTGCTTTAGCCTCAAAGGAAGAGTGCTCAATGCCATGACCATCCCTTAAGCTCCAAATGGTATTTGTCGCCTTCCGACCGCGGGAAAAAGCATGGAAAAATTTCGTATTATCATCTCCACATGCCAACCATGTGGCCCTGCTCTTCAGCCTCCAAGATTCTTCCTTATCCATAAGAAGGGAGTTCCTTCTTTTTTCGAGATCAACAAGGGTATCTTTATCTGCTTGTGAATGAAACCCCCCTCCTATCCCCTCATAGGTCAGGCGGAGTTCCTCTTCAACCTGCTTCAGTTCCAGATCCTCCCTCAGTCTCTTGGAAGCCGACCAGGTCTTCACTGCTTCCTTGATCCGCTTAAAATTCTCAGCAAAATGAAAAGCCGCAGATAGATTACTATCAGCCCTATATGGAATCCACCTAGCAAGGACGAGGGCTTTAAAGGAATCATCCTTGAGCTAGGTATTGTTAAACTTTAACGGGATGGGAGGCTGTTTAGGCCCAATCTTTAAATCGAGGAAGATAGGAAAGTGATCAGAAGCACCCCCACATCCAACCCACTGTCTAATTTGTAAAGGCCTGTCCACAATCTGCTCAGCCACCAGAAAATGATCAATTCTCTTCGCTATTCTATCTTCAGCACATCTATTGTTCCTCCAAGTGGGCTTCAGCTTTAAAGGCTCAATATCGAGCAAATGGTTCTCCACAAGTTTTTGAGTGAAGTATACAGTCAAAGAATCAGTATGAGCATGAGGACCCCTTACCTCAGACTGGCCCAAAGAAAAATTCAAATCACCTCCCAAAATCACCGAATCCCCCTTGAGTAGTGAGTTACCCAGAAGAGAGTCCCAAAAAGGGATCCGATCTTGATATGGGCCATAGATATTGAAAATATTGAAAGCCATACCTAGCTCCAAAGCCTGAAAGTTTAACCCCAGAACAGACTCCATACCCCAAAAATTAAGAGGTTTTATTGTTCTTTCATTCCAGCCCACAGCCAGCCCACCCGATCTCCCTCTAGCATCCAGCGTCTCAAAAAACCATCCAGGCAGCCAACCTTCTAATCTAGCTTTGACCACAGATCCTGCTCCTAAAGTCTCTTGAAGCAAAATTAAATCCGGACAACCCAGAAAAATGATCCTCCGGAAAGCAGCTTTCTTTTGGGGTCCTGTCAATCCTCTGCAATTGAAGGACATGATCTTCATCACACACCAGTCTTCAGGGACTGTCTTGCTCTAAGTGCCCTCTCAATAGAATATTGCCTCCCATCATGTACATCCAGCATAGCTCGATCCTGAGCTCTCGCCAAGAAGGAAATCCTTCCCCTGCCCCGAGCTGCTGGAAGTTTCCCCCTCCCTAACCCCCCTGCACCTTTTTTAGCACTGGATCTCAGATTATACCCTATGACCAAAGGGGCAGAGGTTTCCAGAGGAGCCATCAAACCTTCACCTGGATCGAAGACAGTGGTCTTCCCTTGAGGTGCTGGCTGGGAAAAAATAGAATCAGCAATAGGTAACAAACCACCGTCGACCATACCATCTGAGACTGACTTTGTTACCAAGTTAAGGGAAATATTACTGATGGGAGAAAAAGGAAAGGATCCCAAATTAGAGGATGTCAAAAAAGAAATAACAGTCTTCAGCATGGCATCTTCCTTCAGTTGAAAGTCCGCTCCATAGTGGCAACTATGGACCTTCACAACAGGTAGAGAAACTCCATCACAAGACTGGGAGAGCGGCTCCAGCCCAACAACGTGAAAAGACTCCACACCCAAATGTTGAGAGCCCATTGCAACAAGATTGCTGCATCCTGTGGAAGATGGGTTCAGGGAACTTGAAATAGACGTAGATGACAGAATCTGAGCATTGGGAGGACTAGAGCCTTCCCCTCTCGAACTTGGAACCCTCTCAGAGCACCTAACCCACCGTTTTTTGACAGGTCGTGAGAGAAAGCCAAAATCAGAGGTAGGATGTCCATATGCATGACATCGATGACATCTGAAGGGCACATTTTCATAGTCTAGGATCTGCTTGATAACATGTTGCCCCCATCGAAGATTTAGTGATTCAGCTAATCCTTCTCTGATATTGACCATCACTAAAATTCGAGCAACCCGCCTGTGGTTATTCTGTAAGAAGGAGAGATCAGCCTCAATAAAAACACCAAGCGTATTACCGATACCTCGAAGGTGTTCCTCTGACCAATAGTGAAGAGGCAGTCCAGGGAAACGAACCCACAGGGGTATAGAGTCCACTCTCTCCCTGCTAGCATCGAAAAGAGGGTGCCAGTGTTTGAGAAGCAATGGCGTGTGATCCAGTGCCCAGGACCTATGCAACACCCACTGAATATGTTCTGGGAGCAGAAATTTGAAAGCAAACCACCCTTTAGTGAGTAGCACCACTTCCAGAACATAACCCAGGTCAGCTTTCCAGTTCACTTCAGCCCATGCAACCACAGTTTTCAGTACGAAGTGTCTCCCCATGGCTCTACCAACTAGAGTTCTGCTAGCCAACTGAGAGACCTGCTCCCAGCTTATATCTTCGCCCAGAACGTAGTTTATCTCTGCTCTGTTGGCTTTTATCCAGTTCTTTTTTCTTCTTCCCTTCTTTAGCTCCCCATCCTCCCTAACTTTGTAGTCGCCGGTTTCTTTTAGTCCTTCAAAGGCAGGTTTACCACACTGTTCATCTTGGCTTAAGAGGTTAGTGATTCCTCTCCCACTTTCCTTATCACAAATTTCGTTAACCCCTCTATCAGATATCACAGAAGGATCCAGGTCAGGAACAAAATCGAAACCATAGTTTCTCTGATGATCAGCCACTGCTCTTTCCCTTTCGGCCGCGTTCGAACCCTGAGTCACAGTCTTCCCCTGCTGGTCGAGCACCTTCTCTATTTCACTAACGCCAATGGACGGACGCTTTTTCAAAGGAGCCTCGCCCCCTCTGCCTGTCAAACCAGCTCCCACCTTCCGGTCAAGTCCGCCAACAATATCAGCAAACGACAAACCTTCAACCAATGCTTGTGGGCTCCCCTCATCTCCTCGGGACCGAAGCCCTGACTGAAACCGCCTGGCCTGTTCTGCAGCATCAGAGGTGCGCAAACCCTGATCAGAAGCTTGCCCTGCTCCATTCAAACACCCGCTTCTCCCGCCCTGCTCCATTCAAACGCCCCCAGAATCATCATGGTAGTTAAACCTACATGGGGAAGATCCCAATCAACCCTCCCATTTACCTCAAATAAAACTAAAAGATTGTTTACTAAATATTTTACATTAATAAATAATAGATAAATATTTAGTATTTTAATATATTATTTTTTGTCTTCTCAATTAATAAGTATTTTTTTATTTATATATATTTAAATTACTATATGTTTCCAATGCTTTGAAAATTTCATAATCTATGTTTTATATTTTAAAATATTAAAGTTAAATGTATATTAGTTTTTGGAGAAAATAGTTAAATTCGATATAGGAAAAGAAAATGTGCATTTTATTATAAAATTTAAAATATTATATAAAATTATTTTTTTATTTTTATTAAAAAATATTGATTTTAATTTTATATATATAAAAAATTACTCCCTACCATTTACAAAAATTTACACTTCCACTGTATTCAATTGTTCTTACTTGTTTTGAAACACGGGAAAATATATTTCTAGATTCCTTTTAAACAGGAATTAGTGGAGTCTTCCAGAAATCCATTGTCAGTGTACGACCAGTCATGCACCTTACAGATTATGATTATGATGTTCAATGACATCCACATTGCGTAGCAAAGTAGAGAAACATTAAAACAATATTTAATGTTATTATGATGGTCTAGACGAAATGTATCAGATCATCTAGAAAGTTACATCATATTCGTGGAAGAATATAGGAAAGAACCTTTCATGTTTCCATACATAGAAACCACAGTCAATAGGAAAGCCATGTTAAAATAGTATGTAAACGAGAACACCAGGCAAAAATTAGCAAAAACATAAAAATGAGACCCAAACATAAACATGATGAGAGAAAAGGTTGTAAACCACATAATAATGGATACACAGATTCTGTAACAGACCTCTTACGTAAACACATGGTAAATCTATTTTTTTACTTTAACTGTTTTATCAAGAAAATAAAGAAACAGTTAGAGGTAAAATGAATTTTGGATAACAAATCACACTATATTATTTCCTTCACATGATTTCACACGGAGAGGTTCGTTATCAAAGCAGAACATCAATGGAACGTGAATGAAATGCTAACTCAAGGTGAAGAGCGAGCCACAACTATCTAGCAATCAGCGAGCATTTTCCGACATACCCTGCTGAGCCGAGACGAGAATGGAAGGGATTTTCAAAAGGGCGAAAGTTCAAAGTAGACATTGGATTAACCTCTCGGCTTTTAAAGAACCCTGGGCATGCCGAGTGATAATTTCATTATTGCAAGAAGAGGTAGAAGAACTTGATATGAGCCAGATGGTTGAGGCTCTTCATTTTTGGCGAATAAGGGAATTTATCTCCTTTCTTTTATAAGAATTTACTGCCAAGATAAGTAATCATGTCAAGATAAGTAATTCTTTCTAATTTTCATTCATATAACTTTGTTTGTGAGTTTAAATATATACTTCACTTATTTTACAATTTATTCTCATATCAAGATGAATAAATATATGAGAAAATATTTCAAGGGAAAAATATAATAAGTTGAGATTTTCCTTCTTAAGGTGAAAATATGTAATTGTGGTTAAAGGTAATCTCTTATGGAATTACCTTCTAGAAATTATAGGCATAATTAACAAAAGTCATAGGATTTTCTTCTGTAAGTATATATTTATCTTGGGAGTAGAAGATAAGTCCATTGTGTTAATTCCTTTGCAAGGGTTTGCAAACGTTACATGTTCTAGAGGGTAAAAAAACAAGTTATTATTGTGTTGTATATTGGGAATTTTGACTTAATTGCATGGTTTACTGCATAAAAGGTTAATAAGGTTAATTATGGTACTTTCTTGAAAAGGGATTTTCTTGAATAGATTAAAGAGGGTAACTCTTTAATATAAATATTCATAAATATTGTATAAGCAAAAAAATAGAAGATGCTTGCTCTTTATTTTAAAAAGGGATTTTGTACTCATTTAGTTTAGGAAATGATAACAAGTCCAAGGTATTTTCTTGAATATATTAAAGAAGGTATTTCTTAAAGATATTTCATGGGTTGGGAGATATGTTAATGAGTTTTTATTGGAAAATAAGTCATAAAACTTTCTTGGAGAAAGTTTATGTTGAATCTTGTGTGCAAAGAATACTTTCTTCTTGGAAAATATTATGGTGTTCTTACGAAAAAGAATAACCTCCTGAATATATTACATTGCTAAATGGATTATGTCAACTTCTTGATTTAGGTCTATTAAAGGTTAAGTTTTTATGCATAAAAGAGGCTATCTATGGTAAATTCTTGAAATCCAAGCATGCAAAACTTGCATGTAGAATCATAGAGGAACAAGGTGCTTTGCTTAGATAGAAGATCTATTGAGTATGTGATTACTTATGCTATCATAACCATTATGTTAGTTTCATTTGGAGTAAGGTCATGTATAAGCATGCAATAGTTGTACTAGATTTTTTTGGAAAGAATATAAGTTTATATGTGGGTATAATATTTGGAGAGTAAGACATGTATTCTTATGTTTTATTCCATTAGTTTTATCAAAAAGAAAACCATGTTTTGCATGCCTATTATGTTATATGTTCTCAAAGAGGAATCACGAGTTTTCCTGATCAATTATGTTAAGTATTCTATTGGGAAATTAAGTTTAGAATCTTTATGCATTGTATGCATAGGAACAATAATCATCATGTTAGCTTTAGCACCGAAAGAAAAGGCTGAAGGGCTGGTCCTTGTGTCATTTTCCATTGAAGGAATTCCTGGACAATGGTAGTGAATTGTCTTGTACGAATATGAGCATGTGTGAGAAGTGTTATAATAATGTGGGGATTATTTGACATGAAATGATAATTACTTTCTCACACTAAGGTAGAGATGTTAGAAGAAAGCATGTTGTGATATTATATTCACATCTCATGTATGCACATGAATAAGTGTTAAAGGATCACTTGCATATTGATATTTATTGATTAAGGCTTTATCTAATCATGTTATAGAAGCTTGTTGATGACATCAATGCAGGAAACGATGGTGACTTATGAGAAGGAAATATTATGCTTAACATGATGGCAGGTAAATGATTAATGGTTCATGCAAATGAGTGTGAGCTGCAGGATGATCCAATGTACGATGGTATGTTGTAGCTACATCCATGCCACGAAGATATGAGGATATGAAGACTAGAGGGTAAATTCTATCATATTTATTGTAATGGCATTAAGATAGATATTTGTATATTTCCTTGTAATATTTATAAACGATGGTTAAGGGATGGTCTCCCTTATAAGCCATTGAGTGAGGGTTGATCACCCTCACGAGCATTTAATAATAAAGTTAAATGTTTGCTGGTTTTCACCCTATGGGGTTTCCAGGGTATATTGGTGTTCAATGATGTGATTGATTATTGTGTCAAGATGATGATGTTGGTTCCTTTCTTGTTGTGAAGTTCATAATTCCAAGTATGTGATGATTACATGAATAATAAAATGAGTGGAAGGTTACATCATACAATATTATGTTAATGTACTGTAATGGAGGTTGTTAATGGTTAAGGAGCTTACTATTCTTATTCTAAGGTTACACTATAAACTGCTAAAAATTCTATGTAATGATGAGCAAGGAATATTTAATAGTGAATGGATAGTTACCCGTGAGTAACTTGTATAAAAAAATTTAACTCCTTACATTTCCATGTGAAGTTATTGGTGAATGTTACGAGTGGTATCAGAGCTAAAGGTTGCAACACTGGCGCCTTTGGGATTTGTTAAGAGAAAAGAAATTGAGGTATGCTACTAATGGACATTAGTTAAGGTATGATTCTAGAAATCTACATATCAACTTTATGTATTTTTCATGTTAAAGAGTAATGAGTAATAAATGTTGTTGCAAAACGGTTTTCATAACATTGGAATCCTATTGAGGATAAAGGACAATAAAAACATTTGGTGTACTTCTGAACAACCTAGGCACTCACTAGTGAAAGTGAGAAGATAATAAAACCTTTGTTGTATTTATGAACAACCTGATTACTCACTGGTCAAAGTGAGAGTCTGTTGTAGCCGCTACAACACCACCTAAAATTTTGGGTATATTTAAAATTTCAGGTTCCCCCTCTGCTCGCTTAGGAGTTCCAGTCTTTCACCCGACCTGCAGTCAACAACATCCCAGCGACCTATCCACAACCCCTCATGAGTTGTCTCACCATCATGATCAGATGCCGTTGTTTTAATCACACCATATGTGGGAAGGATCATCTAGTGTACGCTCAAACATTCTTACCGCAGTCACACCATGTGTAATGAGATTGTCGTGCATATGTTTGAATGGAAACCTTTTGTGTATTGACGATTAAAGGCCCTCCCACTGTAGGTCATTAAGCATGTTGTTTGAATACTTCTCTTAAGCTTGTTAGTCCCATATGTTTTATTGGTGGCCATCATTATCGAAGAGTAATTATGATGTTGTAATATTCCACGCAGGTCGACCTCACGGGTGATAAACTCCTCAATCTTGTCATGACATCGAGGGCAATAAAATTGAGCTCAGAAACAAAGCCAAGTTGCGGAACAGGGGAGGAGGAGGAGCAAGCGACCAGTACTGTTAAAAGGAGGATGGTGTGATACATGTTGATCAGAGAGAGCCTTCTATGTCATTGATGCAAGAGCTTTCTTCACTATTGCCCACTAGATGCTTAAAAGTGCTCCGTTTGGAAATGTCCAGATCCTGTACCATACCATCTAAATCTCGATGGGTGCACACAAAGGAACATATTTCACCACTTCGATGAATCTAGCCTGAAGTATAGCCCGGTGAACAAAGCCGACTCAGAAGATTTCCCTGGAAAACGACGATCTCATTCAAGGCTTCTCCGTGCCGAGATACAGTGCAAAAGCACACATGCTGACGGTGACAAGACAATCGCACAGCTAAATGGTTTCTTCCATTTGCTGCAGTTGAATGAAATGGTTCGCAGGTTCAACATACATCAAGGATAAGTATTTTGAAAGGTAATCACTGTCAATTTGGTGATTAAATCCAGATTTACTTCTTTCAGCGCCTCATCTTCCATCAAAGTACAAGTGTAGGTTTGTCGGTGAGATTTAGGCTTGATTGTTCAGGCATTGGTGCATTACAGTTTTGGCACAATATCTAAATGCACCTTTGAAAAGCAATCTGTGTTGAACCTAACCATTACAAGTAGGTGCCCATTTGATGGGCCAAGGTTACATTGCAAGTTTTAAACCATTTATGCAAGGCGCAAGACCATGTGGTTTCCAAACCATATAAATGGTGAGTCAAGACTATATGGAAAACATTACAAATGAGCTAAATATTTCCATGGCGGATATAGTGATCAAAGCTTATGTAAAACATGGGCAGAGTGCATGACACGTTGCATGAGCGCAAATGTTTCATAGTAGGTTTCAAATTGTGGTAAAAGTTTGGAGCAAACAAATATAAACAGCGGTCCAACATTATGATGAAGGCACATGGTTTAAAAACCATAAGACAGGTACAAATGGGCGGAACGTGTTGATGGTGCAGTTTCAATATAGCAGTCAACTTTACGTTGGAAGAATGGCACAAAGATGCATGGGCACGTTGCATGGGGTGTAAAAATTTCGATTGGCTCAAGTGCTTTCAAGCTAAAGTTGCAATCCATAATAAACATTTGCGGTATATGTATAAGCGGTCAAAAGTTGTGTTTCAACATGGAGCGGATACATGTAATGGACAAATTTATGTTTGAACAGCATGATACAACAAATCATCGAGCGGTTACAATCAAAGAAATTGCAGAACCATGTGCAAACATTATAAGCGGGCGTTCGTTCAATGGACCAAGATTACGTTGTATTTTTAAAACCAAGGCGCAATCACATATGTTTTCGAAACCATATAATACCGCCGAGAAAAAGCACACAAGGAACGCTTCGATTGGCTTGAATATTCCACGCCGAAGTTTTAGTCCATGTCTAAACCTGTGGTGAGGACATATGTATATAATGGTAAAAAAAAAATATGTACGTTCAAAGCATGGATCGAAATATTTTAACGAACCATCACCTACATTGCAAACAGTGCAGAGTCATGGCTTGGATGGAGGAAGTGAGTCAACTTACCGCCAGGTTCGGTAGTAGGTGTGAAACTATAATCCGTCAAAAAATATTGACACAGCTGGTTTTGCAGAGACTGGTAAAATTACTATCAGTATACATTGACAACGCACCCATTTCATTAAGGAAAGCCCACCACGTCATCAGTTAAATACTCTGCAAGGATGAATCTGCAACTTTTTGTCTCGGAATCTACATGGTAACCACCGCAAAAGGCCGCACGCTTCAAACGATTCCGTAAGGATGGAAAAAATGAAAATAAATTCGCATGCTTTGCGCATTACATTCTGGAAGCCAACTCCATGCAAGGCATAAAATCCGGTTTCCTTATATGACTAAATAGCCTCAAGGGCAATGTGTCGAAGAAGCTATATAGCAGGGCGGAGAAAACTATAGAAACATTACAAATGGCTCAGCTATGTCTATGGCGAAATTTATCCAGATATTTCGGATAGAGAAATAGAAACGATCCAAACGAGGGAGCGAGTTCAACGCCCTCATCTAGCTGTTTCCGACCCTTCGTTTGTTTTCAAATTAGGAATGGCTCGCTGATGGAGAAAGTTTCCCAGTACTGAGCATTATGTTCAGCGCCTCCCCAGAATGCATTGATGACATTTAGTAACAGTCCATTATCACTAGATCAATGTTTCGGTGGAGGCGGAAGTGTTTGCCATTACCCAGCGTGGATTTAGCTGCGACAGCATGGAAAGTAGCATGCAATTACATCCTAAATGCATGCACACGGATTCAGCTGTATTGGTTTTTTCATTGCAGTAGGATATAGATCTGCCAGGGAAGAGCGAGACGCTCCATCGAACCAACGTAGCAACGACTGTGGATCATTATTTCCAGAGTGACAAATCCCTCCATTACAGTAGATGAGAAATGTTCTATTACAGGATAAAAGTTCCGCCTTGAAAATTATGACGAAGATGCGAATTCAAGGAGGCTTAGGGTTCGATGTTAAATCAGTATATTAGGAACAGCCGCAAGTTAAAACGATTTGTCATCATCTTATTTGTCATGAGAAGCGCCCTCAGCTTATTTGTCATGACAGCATGCAGACTCATCAACCCCATTTCGAAGGGGCGTTCCCTCAGTAAGATCTTGGCGCAAAATTTCGAACATGATGAAAGTATCATTGGAGCCCATCATAGTTTTTGTTGTGGATAACACAAGCAGCTTGTTGCCCAAATAAACACTTCCGTTCCATTGGGTCTGCATTCCGAACTCGGCCCATAGTTACGCTAATCTGCATTACGGTAATTGAAGAAGGTAAAAGGAAAGCTTACTCGAGCCAGTATCTCCGATGACATAATGGTGGACGCTGTTGGTTGGCATGAGGAAACAGAGCATTTCCCAGCAAGCGAGAGAGTTGGTACACTGATGGAATATGTGTTGGTTATTCCTAGTCCCCTACTAAATCAAAAGCTGGGAACCAGAAACGCGTCACATGCAGTGGGAGATGGCACAAGCAAAGGCCCTTTGCCTCATCAATGGGTTTTCACTACAAACATTCGGATCCCAAGAGAACTTGATAAGGACCACTCTGTGACATAACATTTGACCACACAGGTGTCCAAAGTTTTCATTTTACTTGTGTAATTAATTAAATGCGCCTCTTAACATTGTTATTCAAGTAATGAATACATGTAACCAAAGATATGTGATTGCAGGTGGAAGCTGTCGATTTGCACGATGAGTTGGAGTTTTTCCCAACAAGCAAGAGGACTGGTTTTCAAAGCACGTGAGATGAGGAATACTGCTACAAAATCCACAGATCTTCTTGAAGTCGTAGGTCGCAGATTTCTTCAAGTCGCAGGTCGCTGATGGCCGAGGTCGCAAGGTTGCAAGTCTCAACAGGTCGCAAGGTCGCATATCTTTTATTTTTTCGCCTTTTGCGACCCCGCGACCCAGCGACCTAGTCGCAAGGTCGCAAGGTCGCATTTCTTCGATTTTCCTCCCTTTTGCGACCCCACGACCCAGCGACCTAGTCGCAAGGTCGCAAGGTCGCATCTCTTCGGTTTTTCTTCCTTTTGCGACCCCGCGACCCAGTGACCTAGTCGCAAGGTCGCAAGGTCGCATCTTGGCCATTTTCTTACAACCTGCGACCCCGCGACCCAGTCAGGTCACAGGTTGCAGAAAAGACTGGGTCACAAGGCAGCCCAACGGTCGGGAAGATGAAAAGTTAAGGAAGACCAAAGGTCAGGTTCTGTATTATAAATACTCCTTTGGGAGCTTGTAGAAGGGATCTTTTGTCTGGGACTCGAGCTGAGTGCATTGTATTACCAGTAGATATACATTTAATGATGAATACAAGCATTTTGTAAAACCCCTTTTGTGGATCTGGTGTTGTTTTATGTACGAGCACTGTTGAGTATTATATCTTCAGTTTCCGAATATCTTTAGATTAATGGAACTGCATCTTCAATTCATATCACAGTTGCATAACAGTTTTCTGAGTATGTTAATGGTGGTTGAGTTTATTTCACTTTCTTAGCTAATGTTGATGACTTTGTTTATCTGCGTTTGTGTTATCATTTAAACTTTTAGGAAGTGAAGAGTGTTCTCGGCGTGAGGAATTGTTTCCTTTGCGGTCAGAACAGTCTTCAAGCATGACCCTAATGAAGTGTTGCTAACGACACTTCCTTCGGTCTTCATGCTTTATTATTTTCTCTTGCTACTCATAGTGCTGCATGTACATTTAATGCATCAAACATATGTCTTGTATCAGTTGATTAGGTGTGTACCCACTGTTTTATAGAGTTTAAGCGAGACCCAAAGCAAAGGAGAAATCAGTGGTAGCCGGACCCACACCCCGGACAGGAGCCCTATTCCAAACGGTTCAAGGTCTAATTGGGACCTTTTACCGGGGAGATCCCCTACTGTTGGCCAGACAGATTTTCCCATCAGCATAATTGGCTCTAGAAGGAGGGCCAGATGACAAGATGAGCCCTAAGAGCCTGCAGTTAATCTCATATCTGTAATGGCTCGTTCCCAAATCATTCTCCCGAGATGTTTATCGAAGTTTTATGAGCCTCGATACTTCATCCCTGATGAACTTATGTATCACTTGTCCCAGTTAAAATTTGATGGTGAAAATGGGGTGTCCATAACCCAACACTTTTTAGATTTCTGTGACTTTGGTGAGTTCTAAAAAATTTACGATGAAGGTTTGATTTGTTTTCTTTTCTTCCTCACTCTCGAAGGTCGCGCGAAGCAATGGTGCCGCACATTGCGGGAAGCTTCCATCCATTCATTTGAACAACTCGCCAATGAATTGCGACAAGATTTTCACAGGTACGATTTGCAAAGTGTAGTGATAAAGCTAAATGACATTAGAATGGAACCTAAGGAATCTCTAGATGAATTCTCTATCAGATTTGTTCATTATTGTTTTGAGTTCCCTGAAAGGGATGTCGATTGGAAATGTTTAAATGAACAGTTCAAGTATGTGATTCTCGTTTCCCTTGAACAATTTCAGTTAGATCCTAGTGTTCCCTATGATGACCCGCAAGTTACCGGTTGTTCAGATTTTGTCCCTAATGCTTCGTTGTCCATCTCCTCGAGTCCAGACCACATTCAGGCCTCCAAGGAGAGTGTTTATATTTGTGAAATTCTCACCCCTACTCCTGAGTTGTCGGGTATTGCAGTTGTGACCTCGAAAGTCGTGAGCAAGGATAGACACTGGCAAGAAGATAAAGCCTACTGCACTACCTTTGAATCTTTCACGCACCATGTCAAATCAGAACTTGAAAACCCAAGTGGCTCATTATCCCTCTCGGTTCACGAAACCTACCTCGAGCCCACTCGGTGTCTCCCTAGAAATGAACCTAAATCTGATTCGCATACTCATTATGAATCAACTCCTACCCCGGATGAAGTTGATTCCCATACAAGGCCTGCTAGATCATTGGTTTCTCTAAATGACACAGATCCATGTGTTAAAAAGCCTCGTATGGTTAACGCCCCTATGACTCAATCTATTCGTTCATTATTCCCCGGTTGGTTTCCCGATCCCGCCACACCAGTAATTTCTTCGAGACATTCAAAATTTCCTTATACTGGTATTGGCGAAAATGATAAGCACGCAGATGGTGTTTCACAATCACAGTTCAAAATCGATGAATCTTTTAGATCTGATCTTTCTCACTCGAAATCTTTAGACAGCCATAGGAGCAATTTCCTGTCCGAGCAACCTCAATATGTCCTCTTTATTGATCCATCCCAGTCGGTAACTCCCGGGGAGCCTGACATGCCAGGTACCCAACTTGACCAAATCAATGGTTGCAGTGATCACTCCTGATCTGAAAACATATTCAATCATACCGCTCAGAATTGTCACATGGATCTCTTTGCTGATCATATGAAGGCACCTGAGTTCGATAATCCGCTTTGGGAGGATTCGAGTACCCATCAAAAAATCGAAGTGCCTCAGCTTCTTCCGACCATTTCTCAAATGACGATCCCCACGTACCATGCTCCTCCCAGCATAACCGCATCGAATTCACCTCACCCTGGCAAATCTAGAGAATCCGATACTTTGGATTATCAATCTGTCAGTGTGCAAATATTTGACCGAATTGATACAAAGCCCATTGACATTTTGCTACGCACCCCAATCCATGTTCACATCTAGTCACCTGTTGATCTTGCCAAACCATCAAAGTTGGGCAACCCCCTGCTCGAAGGTCTGGGGTTTGATCCTCATACCCTTGACCAAACCCAGAAGCAACCCCGAACTAGGGTTTTCAAAACTAGGGTTTCTGCACTGGGATGCACATGCATTTATAATTCGCCTGACACATGCTTATTTTTTCCATTCCATAACACTGATGGTATTCAACACCATGAGGATATTTCCAGTCAACTCGACCAACCCTATCCGGTGGATGTGCCTACAAATAGGCAATGGCTTGCCCGACGCCCATCAGAGCCAAGATTGTGCATGAACGATTATGTGTCATTCATAAATGTTAAATTTCAAGAACGTATTGTCGTGTATCAAGATGAGAGTGGGATTCAGCTTGTGCAATCTATTCTGGCATGTTCTTTGGCAAGTATCTATGATTTTCTTGCCATTGCACCTGCTCCTCAGGTAAGTTTTGTTGCTACTCCACTTTTTTGGATACTGGCTCTGATCCTGATCATTGTTGTTGTTGCAGGGTGCAAATTAATGTGGTGGTTTCACTCAAAAACTGATTTTACATAACCCGACTGCATTATTGGTTAAACTAGGGTTTAGGTGTAGGCTAGCTAGGACATGCAATAAAATTTTTAGTTCAAAGTTAATTAGGTTTACTTGCCAATTTTTTTCTTCATAGTTTAAAAGTGTGTTTACTATTCTTGTTTACGATTAATATCTTAGGTAACATCATGTTACAAGTATTTTATTTCATTTCCTTTTCAGTTTCTTGTTGTTGCATAAATAATCATTGCTTGTATTGCGCCTCTTTCCCACCTACAAATGGTTAATCGTTCTCGCACATGGCGTGCATTGCATCTTGAGCCTCGCCTATTACATTGCGTCGTACTCTCTCTTCCTCACATCATTTTATGTCATATCCCCTGCCACTTCATGAGCCGTCATTGCAACCCTATCACCTCGTGATCTTGTTTTGCCTCGATTGCTGAAACAGTAACCCCATTGTTTTGCGTGAGGTTGCGGTGGCTATCTCAAGAGGCATATTTCTCTTAGGACTAGCCATCAAAGTCACATTCTCAACAAGATGCCTGCGATTCTAAACTCATTTAGCCAGGGAGATACGAGCTGGTTTCTTGTAGGAGACCTTATGAGTTTGAAATAGCCCATACTCGTAAGCCTAAGCCTTGTGCCCATTATAGTCTTGGACGTTTTAATGATTTGTTTTGCGCGCTTCGCCTATTATGGTAAATGGGATGTGAGGGTTTGGCACAAAGGTAAACCCTAATTAGGATATATTTCAGTTTTTGCAAAACAAGAGACAACCTCTCTTGCCCGTAAAATAGGTCGGGATCCCTCATCCGCCCATGAAAATAAGTGCCATGAGCACATGAAAATAAGTGCTACAAGCACATGAAACAAATAAGGGTAAAGGATCGAGAAAGGCTTCCTGCGCAAAGAGGTGATGCAACGACTTCGTCGGAGTACTGACCAGGCTCGCTGGCAGCGGAGCAACGTTTGTGATTTCTTGAAGTGACTCCGCCGGGGTACTGTCCAGGCCTACTAGCAACGGAGCAACACCAGAACTTACTTTAAAAAATCCTGAAAATAATAAGCCCACTACCTTGCTCTTCACATCATCAACAAGCTACTGGCGTCTGCGAGCTTTCTCTTTGATGTGTGTCTAATTAGTGGGACTTAGCGAGGCACAAGGATTAGGCATACCTGTAAAGGGCCAAAGTAATACAAAGGGTACCCGTGGAACTTGTTCAATATTCCCTTGCATTGCTATCCGGACTCAGACTTTTGTTGTGATACTGACAGAGATGCTGGATTCTACCAGTGGTTCGCTCTTTGTTGTAGCCGATACAACACCACCCAAAATTTTGGGTATATTTAAAATTTCAAGTTCCCCCTCTGCTCGCTTAGGAGTTGCAGTCTTTCACCTGACCTGCAGTCAACGACATCCCAGCGACCTATCCACAACCCCTCATGAGTTGTCTCGCCATCATGATCAGATGTCGTTGTTGCAATCACGCCATATGTGGGAAGGATCATCTAGCGTACGCTCAAACATTCTTACTGCAGTCGCACCATGTGTAATGAGATTGCCGTGCCTACGTTTGAATGGAAACCTTTTGTGTATTGACGATTAAAGGCCCTCCCACGGTAGGTCATTAAGCATGTGGTTTGAATACTTCTCTTAAGCTTGTTAGTACCATATGTTTTATCTGTGGCCATCATTATCGAAGATTAATTATGATGTTGTAATATTCCACGCAGGTCGACCCCAAGGGTGATAAACTCCTCAATCTTGTCATGACATCAAGGGCAATAAAATTGATCTCGACAACAAAGCCAAGTTGCGGAACAGGGGAGGAGGAGGAGCAAGCGACCAGTACTGTTAAAAGGAGGATGGTGTGATACATGTTGATCAGAGAGAACCTTCTATGTCATTGATGCAAGAGCTTTCTTCACTAGTGCACACCAGATGCTTAAAATCACTCTATTTGGAAATGTCCAGATAATGTACCATACCATCTAAATCTCGATGGGTGCACGAAAAGGAACATATTTCGCCACTTCGATGAATCTAGCCTAAAGTATAGCCCAGTGAACAAAGCCGACTTAGAAGATTTCCCTGGAAAATGACGATCTCATTCAAGGCTTCTCCGTGCTAAGATACAGTGCAAAAGTGCACATGCTGATGGTGACAAGACAATCACACAGCTAAAGGGTTTCTTCCATTTGCTGCAGTTGAATGAAATGGTTCGCAGGTTCAACATACGTCAAGGATAAGTATTTTGAAAGTTCATCACTGTCAATTTGGTGATTAAGTCCGGATTTACTTCTTTCAGTGCCTCATATTCCATCAAAGTACAGGTGTAGGTTTGTCGGTGAGATTTAGGCTTGATTTTTCAGGCATTGGTGCATTATAGTTTTGGCACAATATCTAAACGCACCTTTGAAAAGCAATCTGTGTTGAACCTAACCATTACAAGTAGGCACCCATTTGATGGGCCAAGGTTACATTGCAAGTTTTAAACCATTTATGCAAGGCGCAAGACCATGTGGTTTCCAAACCATATAAATGGTGAGTCAAGACTATATGGAAAACATTACAAATGAGCTAAATATTTCCATGGCGGATATAGTGATCAAAGCTTATGTAAAACATGGGCGGAGTGCATGACACGTTGCATGAGCACAAATTTTTGATAGTAGGTTTCAAATTGTGGTAAAAGTTTGGAGCAAACAAATATAAACAATGTTCCAACGTTAAGATGAAGGCACATGGTTTGAAAACCATGAGACAGTTACAAATGGGCGCAACGTTTTGATGGTGCAGTTTCAATATAGCGGTCAACTTTACGTTGGAAGAATGGCGCAGAGATGCATGGGCCGTTGCATGGGGTGTAAACATTTCGATTGGCTCAAGTGCTTTCAAGCTGAAGTTGCAATCCATAATAAACATTTGCGGTATATGTATAATAAACATTTGCGGTATATGTATAAGCGGTCAAAAGTTGCATTTCAATGTGGAGCGGATACATGTAATGGCCAAATTTATGTTTGAACATCATGATACAACAAATCATTGAGCGGTTACAATCAAAGCAATTGCAGAACCATGTGCAAACATTATAAGCGGGCGAGCGTTCAATGGACCAAGCTTACGTTGTATTTTTAAAACCAAGGCGCAATCACATATGTTTGCGAAACCATATAATACCGCCAAGCAAAAGCACACAAGGAACGCATCGATTGGCTTGAATATTCCATGCCGAAGTTTTAGTCCATGTCTAAACCTGTGGTGAGGACATATGTATATAAAGGTAAAAAAAAAAAATATACGTTCAAAGCATGGATCGAAATATTTTAACGAACCATCACCTACATTGCAAACAGTGCAGAGTCATGGCTTGGATGGAGGAAGTGAGTCAGTTTACTGCCAGGTTCGGTAGTAGGTGTGAAACTATAATCCGTCAACAAATCTTGACACAGCTGGTTTTGCAGAGATTGGTAAAATTACTATCAGTATACACTGACAACGCACCCGTTTCATTAAGGAAAGCCCACCACGTCGTCACTTAAATACTCTGCAAGGATGAATCTGCAACTTTTTGTCTCGGAATCTACATGGTAACCATCGCAAAAGACCACGCACTTCAAACGATTCCGTAAGGATGGAAACAATGAAAATAAATTTGCATGCTTTGCGCGTTACATTCTGGAAGCCAACTCCATGCAAGGCATAAAATCCGGTTTCCTTATATGACAAAATAGCCTCAAGGGTGATGCGTTGAAAAAGCCGTATAGCAGGGCGGAGTAAAATATAGAAACATTACAAATGGCTCAGATATGTCTGTGGCGAAATTTATCCAAATATTTTGGATAGAGAAATATAAACGATCCAAACGAGGGAGCGGGTTCAACGTCCTCGTCCAGCTGTTTCTGGCCCTTCGTTTGTTTTCAAATTAGGAATGGCTCGTTGATGGAGAAAGTTTCTCAGTACCGAGCGTTACATTCAGCGCCTTCCCATAATGCATTGATGACATTTAGTAACAGTCCATTATCACTAGATCAGTGTTTCGGTGGAGGCGGCAGTGTTTGCCATTACCCAGCGTGGATTTAGCTGCGACAGCGTGGAAAGTAGCATGCAATTCCATCCTGAATGCATGCACACAGATTCAGCTATATTGGTTTTGTCATTGCAGTAGGATATAGATCCACCAGGGAAGAGCGAAACGCTCCATCGAACCAATGCAACAACGACTGTGGAGCATTATTTCCAGAGTGACAAATCCCTCCATTACAGTAGATGAGAAATGTTCTATTACAGGATAAAATTTCCGCCTTGAAAATTATGACGAAGATGCGGATTCAAGGAGGCTTAGGGTTCGATGTTAAATCAGTATATTAGGAACAACCTCAAGTTAAAACGATTTGTCATCATCTTATTTTTCATGCAGCACCCTCATATTATTTGTCATGATAGCATGCAGACTCATCAACCCCATTTCGAAGGGGCATTCCCTCAGTAAGATCTGGGCGCAAACTTTCGAACATGATGAAAGTATCATTGGAGCCCGGCATAGTTTTCGTTGTGGAGAACACAAGCAGCTTGTTGCCCAAATAAACACTTCCGTTCCATTGGGTCTGCATTCCAAACTCGGCCCATGGTTATGCTAATCTGCATTACGGTAATTGAAGAAGGTACAAGGAAAGCTTACTCGAGCCAGTATCTCCGATGACATAATGGTGGACACTGTTGGTTAGCATGAGGAAATAGAGAATTTCCCAGCAAGCGAGAGAGTTGGTACACTGATGGCATATGTGTTGGTTATTCCTAGTCCCCTACTAAATCAAAAGCTGGGAACCAGAAACGTGTCACATGCAGTGGGAGATGGCACAAGAAAAATCCCTTTTCCTCATCAATGGGTTTTCACTACAAACATTCGGATCCCAAGAGAACTTGATAAGGACCACTCTGCGACATGACATTTGACCACACAGGGGTCCAATGTTTTCATTTTACTTGTTTAATTAATTAAATGTGCCTCTTAACATTGTTATTCAAGCAATGAAGACATGTAACCTAAGATATGTGATTGCAGGTGGAAGCTATCGATTTGCACGATGAGTTGGAGTTTTTCCCAGCAAGCAAGAGGACTGGTTTTCAAAGCACATGAGATGAGGAATACTGCTACAAAATCCACAGATCTGCTTGAAGTCGTAGGTCGCAGATTTCTTCAAGTCGCAGGTCGCTGATGGCCGAGGTCACAAGGTCGCAAGTCTCAGCAGGTCACAAGGTCGCATATCTTCGACTTTTTTGCCTTTTGCGACCCTGCGACCCAGCGACCTAGTCGCAAGATCACAAGGTCACATTTCTTTGATTTTCCTCCCTTTTGCGACACCGTGACCCAGTGACCTAGTCGCAAGGTTGCAAGGTCGCATCTCTTTGGTTTTTCTGCCTTTTGCGACCCTGTGACCCAACGACCTAGTTGCAAGGTCACATCCTGGCCATTTTCTTACAACCTGCGACCCCGCGACCCAGTCACGTCGCAGGTCGCAACAACAGCTCAGGTCGCAGGTCGCAGAAAAGACTGGGTCGCAAGGCAACCCAATGGTCGGGAAGATGAAAATTCAAGGAAGCCCAAAGGGCAGGTTCTGTATTATAAATACTCCTTCGGGAGCTTGTAGAAGGGATCTTTTGTCTGGGACTCGAGCTGAGTGCATTTTATTACCAGTAGATATACATTTAATGATGAATACAAGCATTTTGTAAAACCCCTTTTGTGGATCTAGTGTTGTTTTATGTACAAGCACTGTTGAGTATTATATCTTTAGTTTCTGAATATCTTTAGATTAATGGAACTGCATCTTCAATTCATATCACAGTTGCATAACAGTTTTCTGAGTATGTTAATGGTGGTTGAGTTTATTTCACTTTCTTAGCTAATGTTGATGACTTTGTTTATCTGCGTTTGTGTTATCATTTAAACTTTTAGGAAGTGAAGAGTGTTCTCGCCGTGAGGAATTGTTTCCTTTGCGGTCAGAACAGTCTACAAGCATGACCCTAATGAAGTGTTGCTAACAACACTTCCTTCGGTCTTCATGCTTTATTATTTTCTCTTGCTACTCATAGTGTTGCATGTACATTTAATGCATCAAACATATGTCTTGTATCAGTTGATTAGGTGTGTACCCATTGTTTTATAGATTTTAAGCGAGACCCAAAGCAAAGGAGAAATCTGTGGTAGCCAGACCCACACCCCGGACGGGATCCCTATTCAAAACGGTTCAAGGTCTAATTGGGACCTTTTACCGGGGAGATCCCCTGCTGTTGGCTGGACAGATTTTTCCGTCAACAGAATTGGCGCTAGAAGGAGGGCCAGATGACAAGCTGAGCCCTGAGAGCCTGCAGTTAATCTCATATCTATAATGGCTCGTTCCCAAATCATTCTCCCAAGATGTTTGTCGGAGTTTTATGAGCCTAGATACTTCATCCCCGATGAACTTATGTATCACTTGTCCCAGTTAAAATTTGATGGTGAAAATGGGGTGTCCATAACCCAACACTTTTTAGATTTCTGTGACTTTGGTGAGTTCTACGAAATTTACGATGAAGGTTTGATTTGTTTGCTTTTCTTCCTCGCTCTCGAAGGTCGTGCGAAGCAATGGTGCCGCACATTGCCAGAAGCTTCCATCCATTCATTTGAACAACTCGCCAGTGAATTGCGACAAGATTTTCACAGGTACGATTTGCAAATTGTAGTGATAAAGCTAAATGACATTAGAATCGAACCTAAGGAATCTCTAGACGAATTCTCTATCAAATTTTTTCATTATTGTTTTGAGTTCCCTAAAAGGGATGTTGATTGGAAATGTTTAAATGAACAGTTCAAGTATGTGATTCTCGTTTCCCTTGAACAGTTTCAATTAGATCCTAGTGTTCCCTACGATGACCCGCAAGTTACCAGTTGTTCAGATTTTGTCCCTAACGCTTCGTTGTCCATCTCCTCGAGTCCATACCACATTCAGGCCTCCAAGGAGAGTGTTGCTATTTGTGACATTCTCACCCCTACTCCTGAGTTGTCGGGTAGTGGAGTTGTGACCTCGAAAGTCGTGAGCAAGGATAGACACTGGCAAGAAGATAAAGCCTACTGCACTACCTTTGAATCTTTCACGCACCATGTCGAATCAGAACTTGAAAACCCCAGTGGCTCATTATCCCTCTCGGTTCACGAAACCTACCTTGAGCCCACTCGGTGTCTCCCTAGACATGAACCTAAATCTGATTCACATACTGATTATGAATCGACTCCTACCCCGAATGAAGTTGATTCCCATACAAGGCCTGCCAGATCATTGTTTTCTCTAAATGACACTGATGCACGTGTTAAAAAGCCTCGTATGGTTAACACCCCTGCGACTCAATCTATTCGTTCATTATTCCCCGGTTGGTTTCCCGATCTCGCCACACCAGTAATTTCTTCGAGACATTCAAAATTTCCTTATACTCTTATTAGCGACAATCATAAGCACGCAGATGGTGTTTCACCATCACAGTTCAAAATCGATGAATCTTTTAGATCTGACCTTTCTCACTCGGAATCTTTAGACAACCATAGGAGCGATTTCATGTATGAGCAACCTCAAGATGTCCTCTTTATTGATCCATCCCAGTCGGTAACTCCCGGGGAGCCTGACATGCCAGGTACCCAACTTGACCAAATCGATGGTTGCAGCGATCACTCCTTATTTGAAAACATATTCAATCATACCGCAGAGAATTGTCACACGAATCTCTTTTCTGATCATATGAAGGCACCTGAGTTCGATAATCCGCTTTGGGAGGATTCGAGTACCCATCAGAAAATCGAAGTGCATCAGCTTCTGCTGACCATTTCTCAAATGATGATCCCCACGTACCATGCTCCTCCCAGCATAATCGCATCGAATTCACCTCACCCTGGAAAATCTAGAGAATTCGATACTTTGGATTATCAATCTGTCAGTGCAAAAATATTTGACCGAACTGATACAAAGCCCACTGACATTTTTCTACCCACCCCAATCCATGTTCACATCCAGTCGCCTGTTGATCTCACCAAACCATCAAAGTTGGGCAACCCCCCGCTCGAAGGTCTGGGGTTTGATCCTCATACCCTTGACCAAACCCAAGAGCAACCCCGAACTAGGGTTTTCAAAACTAGGGTTTCTGCACTCGGATGCGCATGCATTTATAATTCGCCTGGAACATGCTTATTTTTTCCATTCCATAACACTGATGGTCTTGAACACCATGAGGATATTTCCAGTCAACTCGACTAACCCTATCTGGTGGATGTGCCTACAAATAGGCAATGGCTTGCCCGACGCCCATCAGACCCAGGATTGTGCATGAACGATTATGTGTCATTCATAAATGTTAAGTTTCAAGAAAATATTTCCGTGTATCAATATGAGAGTGGGATTCAGCTTGCGCAACCTATTCTGGCATGTTCTTTGGCAATTATCTATGATCGTCTTGTCGTTGCACCTGCTCCTCAGGTAATTTTTGTTGCTACTGCACTTTTTTGGATACTGGCTCTGATCCTGATCATTGTTGTTGTTGCAGGGTGAAAATTAATGCGGTGGCTACACTGGAAAACTGATTTTACATAACCCGACCGCATCATTGGTTAAACTAGGGTTTAGGTGTAGGCTAGCTAGGACCTGCAATACAATTTTTAGTTCAAAGTTAATTAGGTTTACTTGCCAAATTTTTTCTTCATAGTTTAAAAGTGTGTTTACTATTCTTTTTTAAGATTAATATCTTAGGTAACATCATGTTACAAGTATTTTCTTTCATTTCCTTTTCAGTTTCTTGTTGCTGCATAAATAATCATTGCTTATATTGCGCCTCTTTCCCACCTACAACTGGTTAATCGTTCTCGCACATGGCGTGCATTGCATCTTGAGCCTCGCCTATTAAATTGCGTCGTACTCTCTCTTCCTCACATCATTTTCTATCATATCGCCTGCCACTTCATGAGCCCTCATTGCAACCCTATCACCTCGTGATCTTGTTTTCCGCGATTGCTGAAACAGTAACCCCATTGTTTTGCGTGAGGTTGCGGTGGCTATCTCAAGAGGCAGCTTTCTCTTAGGACCATCCATCAAAGTTGCATTCTCAACAAGATGCCTGTGAGTCTAAACTAATTTAGCCAGGGAGATACGAGCCAGTTTCTTGTAGGAGACCTTATGAGTTTGAAATAGCCCATACCCGTAAGCCTAAGCCTTGTGCCTAGTATAGTCTTGGACGTTTTAATGATCTGTTTTGCGCACTTCACCTATTGTGGTAAATTGGATGTGAAGGTTTGGCACAAAGGTAAACCCAAATCAGGATATATTTTAGTTTCTGCAAAACAAGAAACAACCTCTCTTGCCCGTAAAATAAGTCGGGATCCCTCATCCACCCACGAAAATAAGTGCCACGAGCACATGAAAATAAGTGCTAAAAGACAATGAAAAAAATAAGGGTAAAGGATCGAGAAAGGCTTCCTGCGTAGAGAGGTGATGCAACGACTCTGTCGGAGTACTGACCAGGCTCACTGGCAGTGGAGCAACGTTTGTGATTTCTTGAAGTGACTCTGTCGGGGTACTGTCCAGGCCTGCTGGCAGCGGAGCAACACCAGAAACTTACTTTAAAAAATCCTGAAAATAATAAACCCACTACCTTGCTCTTCACATCATCAACAAGCTACTGGCGTCTGCGAGCTTTCTCTTTGATGTGTTTCTGATTAGTGGGACTTAGCGAGGCACAAGGATTAGGCATACCTGTAAAGGGCCAAAGTAATACAAAGGGTACCCATGGAACTTGTTCAATATTCCCTTGCATTACTATCCGGACTCAGGCTTTTGTTGTGATACTGACAGAGATGTTGGATTCTACTAGTGGTTCGCCATTTGTTGTAGCCGCTACAACACCACCCAAAATTTTGGGTATATTTAAAATTTCGGGTTCCCCCTCTGCTCGCTTAGGAGTTGCAGTCTTTCACCCGACCTGCAGTCAATGACATCCCAGTGACCTATCCCCAACCCCTCATGAGTTGTCTCGCCATCATGATCAGATGCCATTGTTGCAATCATGCCATATGTGGGAAGGATCATCTAGCATACACTCAAACATTCTTACCGCAGTCGCACCATGTGTAATGAGATTGTCGTGCATACGTTTGAATGGAAACATTTTGTGTATTGACGATTAAAGGCCCTACCACTGTAGGTCATTAAGCATGTTGTTTGAATACTTCTCTTAAGCTTGTTAGTCCCATATGTTTTATCTATGGCCATCATTATTGAAGAGTAATTATGATGTTGTAATATTCCATGCAGTTCGACCCCACGAGTGATAAACTCCTCAATCTTGTCACGACATCGAGGGCAATAAAATTGAGCTTGGAAACAAAGCCAAGTTGCGGAACAAGGGAGGAGGAGGAGAAAGTGACCAGTACTTTTAAAAGGAGGATGGTGTGATACATGTTGATAAGAGAGAACCTTCTATTTCATTGATGCAAGAGCTTTCTTCACTAGTGCGCACTAGATGCTTAAAAGTGCTCCGTTTGGAAATGTCCAGATCCTGTACCATACCATCTAAATCTTGATGGGTGCATGCAAAGGAACATATTTCCCCACTTCGACGAATCTAGCCTGAAGTATAGCCCAGTGAACAAAGCCGACTCAGAAGATTTCTCTTGCTACTCATAGCACTGAATGTACATTTAATGCATCAAACATATGTCTTATATCAGTTGATTAGGTGTGTACCAACTGTTTTATAGAGTTTAAGCGAGACCCAAATCAAAGGAGAAATCAGTGGTAGCCGGACCCACACCCCGGACCGGATCCCTATTCCAAATGGTTCAAGGTCTAATTGGGACCTTTTACCGGGGAGATCCCCTACTTTTGGCCGGACAGATTTTCCCGTCAACAAACTCGTTTATTAACTGTGGTTATATAACATATTACTCATACATTTAGTGAATATAATGACATCGACATGTTGAAGCTTGATATCTGTCTTTCAAGACATTCATTGTAGGATATTAATGCCACTCAACATGTTGCACCTTGCTATAAATATTTCTGTTGCAGCTTACTGCTTGACTCAGATGAAATTTAGGCCTGTCAAATGAAATCTTGGCAAAGAATCCGATATTCTGAGAGCTCTGGAAGCTTTCCTCGCGAAATTTTGTAGATGCTGCTAAAAGAAAACATTGTTGTAGAGGAGAAATGTGAATTTCCTGATGGGGATGAGTACTGCAGTAGGGAGAGAAATTCTTCAAATGAAATAAAGATGAGTATTTTATTTTATTTTAAGAAGTCTATGCATATGCATTTTTATTTCCTTTAAAAATGAATTGTTATATACATGGCATTGCATGAGATTAGCTTCCATTTAAGAGAATTCTTAAAAAAATACATGCTATTATAATATACTTTTTTTGCATAAGAATATGCCTATCAGATTAATATGTGTATTATGCTTTATTTCTTTAGGAAAAAAAAGTATAAAAATCATGAAATAAAAATAGTTACCTTTCATTTGAGTTTGAAAAGAAGTAATTGTTTTTGCATGCAATTTCTAAAGTTATCATGCACTACCTTACAAAGATGAATGTGTATAGTGATGGTGTGTGAAACTAATGCATGAATGAAGAAGATGAGGAAAGTACTTATATAAGATGATAGAGTGTTAAAATTAAATTGAATGAAGCATCTTAATGGGTCAAGTTGTGAGACTTAACTATAATGACTAGTTGAATGACTAGTTTTTTCATGAGTTGTCATGAATGCATTAAGATTATTAGTGGCATGGAATGACTAGTTTTAGAGTGATTCGTGTCATGGATGCATTAAAATTATTAATAGAATTTATTAGTTATGAATGAATAACTAATGAAATTTATATGCACGAATCGATTTTAACTAAAGCTATTTAAAAGTTGTGAACAAGTGATTATGATAATTACTTCGTGTGTCAGTCTGTTGGAAAAAAAATTATGAGAATTCAAAATGTTTGCACTCATACCCTAATCGTTATTGATACATACGCATTAATGAATATTTTTATATACTTTTATGCATGACGACATTGTATGCATGACAAAATTTTATGCAGGAACTTAAAATGATTGAGTAAGATAATATGTTCTTGAGAAATGCATATTTACGATTAGCATTGTTTCTTATAGTAAGCATGGGTAGCTTAATGGAAACATAAAATCTATGAAAATAAAACATCGCAAACATTGCAATGTGAATTGCAACAGTAAATGTTAAAGTATCATGTTTTAATGTGCATGATTTTGTTATTTCGGAAATAATAATGTACAGCACATGTATGCTACTTCCAGGGGGGAAGTTGTGAAAACTTCATTAAAGTTAACTAGTATTAACTAGTTAAAGACAATTTGTTTAATTTTATTTTATCTGGCAAGAAAAACTTAAATCAACACTGCTGATAAAGCAAATTATTTAATTTGCTGAAATTAATTAATGAAAATAAAATATTTTAAAGTTGATGGTAAAAATATTTCCAAGAATAGGAGGTGGTTGGGGACACTTGGAAAGATAGTTACCTACTCCTCTGAGGATAAAGCTAAATCCCAGAGGAGGAGTAGGGGTTCTGTGCAAAATGTTAAAGGGGAGTATTTTCTAGAGCTGGTTTTGATCAGTTGAAAATAACTCACAACAACCCTTGTGAAACCAAACTTTCCGTGTTTGACTGGATTGGCCATCCAAAGGTCATAGCAGAAAGATAATTTATTCCATTATTAACCCGTGGCACCGTCCAGATTCTGGATATAGGGGCAAGTGGAGGACGTAATAGCCTCCCTTAATGGTTGGGAGGACCACAACTTGAAAGACTAAATTTCCAGATAAGTATAAAGATTTTTTAGTGTGCTGTGCTATTTTGAATTAATATGGAAAGATTGCCTGTCTGGATGTTAAAATGACTCGATTTGGTTGTGGAAACCAACTCCTATGGGTTAGGAGGAGCATTTTGTTTACCATAGTGGTTCTCATAAAGGAAAAATTTAAGTAAAAGTTATGTGTAATATTAAAATTAATTTTTATATGATTGTGTAAATATCTTATGTAGATATTAAGATAAAAGGAGCTTAGCGCTTGGAAAATGAATTATTGAATGTATAAGTTCATTTATTTACTAATTTGTTTGAATGTCTTAGCAGAGGCTAGGATATGCCTATGGTGCATTGATTGACCATTGGTACGATTAGAGAGTTAGGTGCTCTTTGAGTACTTTTGAAGTACTGTGTGGATGTCTTTAGCAGGAGCTAGGACAGTGTGCACATGATGCATTGGTTAGATGTTTGGTGCTCTCTAAGTACTTGTGGAAGTACTCTGATTAAAACATCTCCTGATATTTCATGAATGTTTGATAGTTGCAAGCATTACATTTTATTGAAACTATGTGACTAGTGTGATTGGATTTCTTAGTCATACATTACAGGCTCTTTCAAGGGAATGTTGCTGGGTGTTCAACCATTCTCAGAGAGCTCGTGTAAAATCCATCATTACTTCCAATAGTAATTGGTAAGTAATGGTAAAGTTCGTATAGAGATTTTTCCATATTTTTATGAATTGATTAAATAGAAAAGTAAATAAAAATGGAAATGAAATATTATTTGTGATATACATGCTTATGACTATGGATAAAAACATTATTGTTTCACTTAATGGAATTTAAGGAAAAGAGAGTGTTTCATTGCGAAGGGGAAGGACCCTCTTTGGGTTGTTTATATTATTATATCAGGAGTATAAGTTTAAATTTCAGTGAGAGAAGCACACCGAGGACAATTTTCTCTTCAAGGGGGGGAGTATGTAACAAACCTCTTACGTAAACACATGGTAAATATATGTTTTTTATTTAACTATTTTATCAAGAAAATAAAGAAACAGTTAAAGGTAAAACAAATTCTGGATAACAAATCATACTATATTATTTCCTTCACATGATTGCACATGGAGAGGTTCGTTATCAAAGCAGAACATCAATGGAACGTGAATGAGATGCTAACTCAGGGTGAAGAGTGAGCCACAACTATCTACCAATCAGTGAGCATTTGCCAACATACCCAGCTGAACTGGGACGAGAATGGAAGGCATTTTCAAAAGGGCGAAAGTTCAAAGTAGACATTGGATTAACCTCTCGGCTTTTAAACAAACCTGGTCATGCTAAGTGATAATTTCATTATTGCAAGAAGAGGTAGAACTTGAGACAAGCTATATGGTTGAGGCTCTTCATTTTTGGCAAATAAGAGAATTTATCTCCTTTCTTTTATAAGAATTTACTGCCAAGATAAGTAATCCTCTCCAGATAAGTAATTCTTTCTAATTTTCATTCGTATAATCTTGTTTGTGAGTTGAAATATATAATTCACTTATTTTACAATTTATTCTCATATCAAGATGAATAAATATATGAGAAAATATTTCAAGGGAAAAATATAATAAGTTGAGATTTTCCTTCTTAAGGTGAAGATATGTAATTGTGGTTAAAGGTAATATCTTATGGAATTACCTTCTAGAAATTATAGGCATAATTAACAAAAGTCATAAGATTTTATTTCGTAAGGATATATTTATCTTGGGAGTAGAAGATAATTCCATTGTGTTAATTCCTTTTCAAGGGTTTGCAAAGGTTACATGTTCTAGAGGGTAAAAGAACAAGTTATTATTGTGTTGTATATTGGGAATTTTGACTTAATTGCATGGTTTACTGCATAAAAGGCTAATAAGGGTTAATTATGGTACTTTCTTGAAAAGGGATTTTCTTGAATATATTAAAGAGGGTAACTCTTTAATATAAATATTCATAAACATTGTATAAGCAAGAAAATAGAAGATGATTTCTCTTTATTTTAAAAAGGGATTTTGTACTCATTTAGTTTATGAAATGATAACAAGTTCAAGGTATTTTCTTGAATAGATTAAAGAAGGTATTTCTTAAAGATATTTCATGGGTTGGGAGATATGTTAATGAGTTTTTATCGGAAAATAAGTCATAAAACTTTCTTGGTGAAAGTTTATGTTGAATCTTGTGTGCAAAGCATACTTTCTTCTTGGAAAATATTATGTTGTTCTTACGGAAAAGAATAACCTCTTGAATATATTACATTTCTAAATGGAATATGTCAAATTATTGATTTAGGTGTATTAAAGGTTAATATTTTATGCATAAAAGAGGATATCTATAGTAAACTTGAAAGCCAAGCATGTGCAACATGCATGTCGAATCATAGAGGAATAAGGTGCTTTGCTTGGATAGAAGATCTATTTAGTATGTGATTACTTATGCTATCATAACCATTATGTTAGTTTCATTTGGAGTAAGGTCATGCATAGGCATGCAATAGTTGTACTAGATTTCATTGGACATAATATAATTTTATATGTGGGTATAATATTTGGAGAATAAGAGATTTATTCTTATGTTCTATTCCATTAGTTTTATGGAAAAGAAAACCAAAAAGAAGGATAATTGCAGGTTTTTAGTCCATTGGGCTATGGAGTCATAACAGCGTTTTAATTGAAACAACAGGTTCAAGAATGGTCTATGGGGCAAGTCATCTATGTCTAAGGATCTCTTCAAATTTTATTTATGGAATGAAATGATACATAAATAAGGGGAATAAAACAGATGAAGAACAAAGAGCAGCCCAGGATCTGGTAAGTACTTCGAAACTAGCCAGCCTTTGACAAACACTTAAGAATAACACAAAAGCAATCCAAGATCTGGTAAGTACTTCAAAACTAGCCAGAATTTTATATACTTTCAATAGAAAACATTTAAACACAAGGGAAACACAAATGATAACAAAGAATGGCCTAAGATCTGGTAAGTACTTCGAAACTAGCTAGCTTTCAACACATTCCAAGGGAAACTTTCAGATAGTATTTAGGGATAAAACTAGGACTAGGGCTCACCATATATTCCTTAGTTCATCTCTACTTAACATAAAATGAAAACAACTTTCAAGAATAACAATTAGCTAAGACAAGAGGACGAGGGAACACCAACATTCCTACTGCTTGAACTGAATTAAACCATTCCGAAATAAAACAATTCAGAAGAAAACATTTAGATAAAGCTTATCAGTCAGAGAAGGGTACTGATATATAGTAAATCATAACTCTATGCTTTTTTTTCTTTATCGGAGAAGATGAACAAAGTGGAAACAAAAATAAAATAAAAATTTACAATAAGAAAAACATCACCGTAGACATAGACCAGGATCCCATAAATCAGCTTGTATTGATGCTTCAAACTAGTTACAGCTTTAAGTCCAGTGTTTCAAGTCAGCAATCATCTTCACTACTCAGCCTAACTATTCTATCACAAGAAGAGCTTCAAGAGCCTTTGAACACTATTTACAATCAGAAGTCTTGAGCACAAGTATATTTCAAAGTTCTGCAACCAACATTTTCTCATCTTCTACAGAAGTATTTATAGAAGAAATGAGGAGGTGGGATCTGATAAAAGATCTCTTGGGTAAATTAATACAGATTAGTGCTTCTCGGCCTTTGAGGGGCTCAATGGAGAAGAGTACAGATATTTCTCACTGTATTAATTGATTTACATTAAAGATTAAGCTCGGTGGGAGCTTTTGTTGACTTTTAAGGCTCTGTTTTAGGACGTAATAACTCTGCTGATATTTTACATTCAGTTCATTTCGTAGAATTAATTCTTTGGCTGCGTTGAGGCAAATATCTTATTTTATAATCAATAACTGCGGCCTCTATTGAATGCTTGTGGCTACATGTGGCACTGTGGTAGCTGAGAGGAATCAATTGGCCTCTGTTGTGGCGGTGGAGGCCTTTTTGTCTAATAAACACTTATGATTTTCTTTCAACTGTGTTTTAATTTGGAGGATTAGGCTTTTGATAATCAATATTAGCCGTAATCCCCCCAAATTTGTCTTCAATATTCTGTTCTGGTGTGTTTTTTCTTCGACACTAATACTCTTTTGTTTTTATTTCATTCTTTGTGTCTTGTTGATGTACAGGGCCGCATAGGGCTTATATGTCATCAATGCCCATGAATCATTGATGAAACATGTTTTCAGATCCTTTATAGTTCTTTCTTTTTTATAAACAAAATTCCAAAGGATCATCACCCTCTGCTTTCATTTCCCTTTGTTATAATGGGAAAAAAATTTGAAACCTACAAAACTCACAAAATATTAAGAAATCATGCGTTTATTGGGTAAACTGCTTTAGAGGGTGTGGGGAGAGAGTGTGGCCATTGGATGGCATCATCCAACAGTGGGGATCAGTTTGTGGGAGGTTAAAAAGGAAAATGTGGAGGAATTAAGTCAGGACCATCGATCACACAAAGATAAACGGTGGGGATCAATTGTGATCATATAAAACGAATGATTCACTTTATAAAGAAATGGAAGAAAAACAAAGGAATATGAGAAATTTCCTTTGACGGGGGTAAAATACAAAGGAAATGAAGTTGGGGTTTTGGGATGATCGTGGGCCATCAAATGAGATCGGCCCACGAGATCAATGGCTAAGGAGGCACGTGACACATCATAAATGAAAAGAGGGAAAGCGGTTTCGGAGATGCAAACCACTGTTTTCGAGTGAGAGAAAGGCGGGTAGGTAGTATTTCCCTTTGGAACGCGATATCCATCCCCGCGCAGCACGTGGCATCAGAAAACCACCTATTTCGCGTGCCCTTTAAGAAATTAACTTCCACGCTGAAATTTACGCGAAAACGTGCCTGAACCGTTAGATCTGGGGTCTTAGATCGGACGACGGAGAGAAAGCACGATTTTGGAAAGATGCACAGGTGGAAGCAGGATGGGTGGATTTATTATGGGCCATACGATTAAGGGATTGATTGTAGAGATTTAAATCTGGGTTTAAAACAAAAATATACAGGCGGAGAAAAGTTGAAGCAGAACCATTGATCTGCAGAGATCAACGGCCAAGATTGGTTGAAAAACATTATGAGCGGGGCTACATATTTTTAACCAAAGTTGGGAGATGCGACCTGGACCATCCGATCTGGAAACGTGGATGGCCCAGATGCAATCGGAGATCGGCAATCGGAGGGGCAGAGAAAATGTAATGCGCCGATGCGATTAAGAGCGGACCGTCAATCTGCAGATCAGATCGACGATGGGAAATGAATCAAAGGGTTCTGAAGCAGAGGACAGGTTAATGATCGGAGTGAATGTGGACCGTTAGATCTAGGAAGGTGGGTAGGTAGATCAACGACTCTCGATTGATTGGGGGATGACCAATCGGGGAGAGAAATAAAATGCGCCCAATGAAAGCTTGCGATGGGATGTAGCGTAGGCCGTTGATCGGCTATAGATCAATGGTCGATATCGTTTAAAAACTTGCACCTGTGGAAAACCCTTATAACATGAAAAAACCCAAAGTTTTAATATAATACAAAGTTTTTATGGTATGGGCGGGATATATATATATGAAGGGGATATGCGCCTGACTGCAGGGCCGTTGGTTTATATGGAAAGTAATAGGCCCACGGCTTTATACATAAGGGCCAATTACATTGGAAGGAAAGGTTGGGCTTTTCAATATACCCATTTGAATTTCTCCGATGCGACTAGCACTTCAGGACTTTAAATCTTGGTCCCGAGCGTAGGTTATATGAATAAAGCGGAGGGTGGAGTTTATATAATGGAGCTTAATCGCATCAGAAACTTTAGTTTGGGTCTTTTAATCTACTCATTTTACATTAAAAAACACTTCATGGGCGCGTGTAGACCAAACTTAGGAAAAAGTGGGTTTTATGACTTTACAAAGAAAAATATGCATCGGAGATGGATTTTTACAAGGTTTTAGCACCCGACTGTGGGCACTTGGGTTATATAGGGTGGTAATATGATCAGGGGTTATGAATAGAGGGCGTAATCGCATCGAAACATTTATCATGGCAAAACAGACTTGTGCGCTCAGATTTTGCGATGCGATAAGCGCTATAAGGCTTAGCGCCTGGTTTCAGCACTAGGGCGTATGTGGGGAAATGGTTTAGGACTTAGCCCAAAGGGGCTTAAGACCATAGTCAAGAAATGTGTATTTTAATGAAAATTTTCAAAGTTTTTGGTGGATTTGGGGGTTTCAGCAAAGTTTAAAAATGAGTTTTAAACTTTGTAAAAGGATTTTTATAAAGGGGAAAGGGGAATAAATGGAAAATAGAGGAATTCCATAGTGGATGAAAGGGTAAGAATAAAGGTTAGCTTGTAGGTGGAGGGAGGGGAAAAGTGGATTTTGTAGCAGTCTCTTCTTCACGGAAAACAATAGAATTAAAACTTTTGAAAGGGAAACAATAGTGAAGATTTAAGCAGAGCATAGGATGTCTTCACAAGACTTCAAGAGATAACAATTTTGCAATGAAACTTGTTTCTTGAAGGCTCCAAAAATGATTTAGCCACCTTTTTATATAACAAATTTTATAGGTGGATAACAGTGGCTTCACTTGGGGGATGGTGCCTTCTTGAAGGAATCAAGAACTTCAGAGTTGCATTCTCTGGGAGGCTGATCAGTGCCTTATCCATTGGGCTGCCTTCCTTTGCTTGAATGATCTTCTTTTCTTTGAAAACATGTTAGTAGCCATGGAAAACAATGGATATTTCATCAACAAGATTTCTACCTACCCAATACTACTGATCTAACATATTTTTTTTTCTTTAGAGTGCACTTGGATTGGCAAACTCCTTTCACAACATTTTATTGTTTTAAAACCATAAAACTAATCTAATTCTACTCCTTATTTCTCCATGAACTCAGATTAAACTGTTGAGTTCATATTCTTCTCTACCTAACCTACCAATCTGTTAGGATTAAACAGTCTAACATATTTTTATTCTCTAAATTCTACAACAGAAATTCAAAAGCATACAATTTAGGATTAATAGTCTAACTTGATGTTGATATATGGCATATAAAACAAGCTGCACATAGATATTATTTTGCAGAAAATTACATCAAAATGGAAGGCTTAAGATCTGAAAGTTGAAACACTTCCTTCATCTTTTTTACAACTCTGTTTTTACTTATGTTTGAGCTGTTTTTCCTTTATCCACTGGTTCATATTTTGAGCTGATTAGAACCAATTATTCCTCTATTTTGACTCAGAATTTCAAGAATATTTGATTCGGTCATGTTTTGGAAACATAGGTTTAGATTTTGAGCATGTTTGAACCTTTAATTTCTAGCCTAATCTACCTACTGATCAGCCAAGATTAAACAGTTTGGCAAATCGAATTCACTATCCTATCAGCAGTAAATTTAAAACTAATTAGTCAAGATTAGGCGGTTTGAATAACTAGAAGTGAGTTCTTCAGGAGTGGCATTTAAGCTTGCACACTTTCAGATTTGTTTCTCTTTTTGTTGGTATGGGGTTGTACCTTTCTTATTTTTTTGCAATCTGCCCTCTTTTCTTTGTTTCACTATTTTTGTATTTTGATTTTTCTAACTTTGAATGCAATGGTGGATGAAATATTTATAATGAGAAAAAATATAAAAAGGCTTTCAGAACATAGCATGGATCAAGAGAAGTAATGCTTGAGCATCCTGCCATTGACAGGACCCCCAAAAAATTATGCTCCATTCAACTCTTGTAGGAAAAAGGCATTATTACCAGCAACTGAATGAATGGAGTAAGGGCCAAGCCATAAGTTGTTAAATTTTCCATGCTTTCCCTTGTCTTCCCTTCTTGAGTCCCACTTTAAAGCTTTGTCCCAAACATTGAAATTGATGGCCTTTTTTCTTGTGTCAAAAATATTTTTGATGCTTTCCTTCTTCTGCAATGATTTGTTGTAAACCTCTTCTTTGGTTTGCTGAAGATGAATGGTCTGATTTATCCTTCGGATCATGTCATTATCTTCGGACTGAAACTCTTGAATTAACTTCATAACTGGCACACTAAGGCTGGTAGGAAATATTGCATCAGTGCCATACACAAGCTGGTAGGGTGACATACCAATAGATTTCTTCAAAGTCAATCTGTCAACCCAAAGTGCATGCACAAGCTTTATGTGCCAAGAATTTTTGTTCTCCTCCAACAACTTCTTGTTTATGTTCACTAAACTCTTGTTTGAAGACTCTGCATGTCCATTACCTTGAGGGTAATAGGGTGTGGAATGACCCAATGTTATCTAATACTTGTGATAGAACTCAACCATCTTCTTTGATCCAAATGCTGCTACATTATCGTTGATGATATTGGTAGGAAAACCAAATCTAGAGAGAATATTATTCTCCACGAAATTGATAATAACAGAATCATTGGCCTGTCTACAAGGAATGGCTTCTATCCATTTAGTGAAGTAGTATGTGGTAGTGAGAATCCATCTATGCTGAGTTGAATATGATGGATGGATTTAACCTATGAAGTCAAGTCCACACTATTGAAAAGGGGCTTCAACAGTGATTAGATGCAGAGGTAGGGGTAGTAGCTTCCTTTTGCCTTCAAAAAGTTGGCATTTATGACAGGCAATGATCATTTTGTGCACATCAGGAAAGAGAGTGGGCCAATAGTAACCAACCCTTAAGATTTTGTTGGTTGTTGTCTTCCAGTAGAGGTGGCCTCCACATTCTCCTTCATGGAACTCACGCTGAACCTTCTCTGCATCATATTCAGGAAAACATTTAAGTAATATCCCATTTTCATTTTTCCAATAAAGACATTTATCTATAATGCAATAGTTTACAGCTTTTAACTTCAAAAACTTTTCCTTTGTTTTTGATAAACTGGGAGGTGTGTTCAAATTAAGAAAAACATAAAGAATATAAGCATACCAAGAGGAATTCATAAAATGGTCTTCAACAATGGGGGTTGAGATTTCCTCTTGTTCATCTAAAGCATGTATCATATTAATATTCATAACTTCAAAATTGGATTCATCCATTAATCTAGCTAGACCTTGGCCTTTGATGAGTTTAATGGGTTTAATCTCCAAATCATATTCAAGAATAACAACTATCCACTTACCTCTCTTACCATCTGGGTCCTGTGTTAGAATGTCTTTCACAACTGAATTTGGGACAAAGGCAATGATGTGTGAGTACAATATGTATACTCTGAAGTCTTTTAAAGCTTTAACCAAAGCAAAAGTTTTCTTTTCCATAATGTTATACTTCAAATGGGCATCTCTCAAAGCCTTGCTAAAGAAAGCAATGGGCTGCTCTTGTCCTTGTGGATTTTTCTGTAGAAGGATAGCAGCTATTGTATGTTCTGATGCAAATGAAAAAATATAAAAATCTTTTGAAAAATCCAGACTTATTAGAACCGGTGTCTTTGTTAACGCTTGTTTCACGAGTTCAAAGGACTTCTTTGCTTCCAAGGTCCATTTTACCCTTGCTCCTTCTTCAACATGTTTGTTATATTCCTAAGGAGCTTGGCCAAGTTGGGGATGAACCTTCTCAAAAAGTTAATCTTTCCAACGAAATATTTCAACTCCTTGATGTTTCGAGGATGAGAAATTTGTAGTATGGCCTCAATCCTCTTTGGATCTATCTTAATACCCTCTTTTGAAATAATGTGCCCAAGAAGTTTACCTTCTTGGAGACCGAATAGTGTTTTCTTAGGGTTCAAAGATATACCAAACTTCCTACATCTCTTGAATATTGTTCTTAAATGTGCTAAGTGCTCTTCATTGAGGTATATAATGATGAAGTAGCCCAGTTCTTCGGAGAATGCTATGTCCATGGCACTTTGGAAAGTTGCACCAGCATTCATTAGGCCAAAGGGCATTTTCACATACATGAAAGTGCCCCATGGTGTAGTAAAGGTTGTCTTTAATTGATCATTAATGGTGTTGAGGGTTGCTTTCTTGACTATCAATGTTTAACAGTGAAGGACACATGACTTGAAGCTCAAGACCTGTGTTTGATTTGCTAAAGTTTAAGGGTTTAGAAAACTGCTTTGACACTTCCGTGTTGTGTTCTTCTCCCTCCCTATCGGCCATCAATTCTGTTAAAGTGAGTTGTTCATCCAAAGTTTCATCATTAAACAAGATAAAATAATTGAGGCTTGTATTTAAAAAATACAGAGGAGAATTTTGTGGTCTGTCTTGGCTCGTAACTGTGTATTGCATATGGGATTCCTTGTAAAGTCTTCTAGTTTGGTTGAAAACAGGGATAGTAGCATATGTCATGTCCATCTACATATTTCCTTGTAACTTGGTCCCCAAATATCTTGATAATAGCATTCCGTACTTTGGGGGCACATCAGCCACAACAATGTCCATGATTAAGCATTTGGCTGGAATCTGTGCTAAGTTAACGCAGAGGTATTTGATTAATCCTAAAAATTTTACTCTGCTCGAGTCAAAGGAGTAAAGGTCTTTATAATTCTATTGATTTCTAGACCCAGGCTCTCCATTATGGCTTTTGGCATTAAATTATGAGAAGCCCCTAAATCATGCATAACGTTGTGCAAAATTTTGTCATGAACATTTAAAATCACATAAAAGGGAGGAACAGGTCCCTCTTGATACTTACCTTAAATCTTTGGACCAAAAATAAGCTCTGGTTGGTCATCATTAAGATTGACTATGTCATTGTTCTCTTCAATGTTTAAAGCCTTCAAAATTTGTGTCCTATATACATTCTGGGTAGGTAACTCAGTCAAGGGAATAGAGATTTTAATTTTGGAAATTTCGTGCTCCAGGCTGAAAGGAATTTGATTCTTTGAAGTACTTGTCTCAGCCTTATTAGTTTCTAATATATTAGCAACATCATCTTGCTAATTTTTTCTACTTACATTTGACAAAATGGTTTTAACAGGAGTACTAGCTAAATTGTTAGTACTAATAAGGTCTGCACTCTATTTTATAACGTTTTGAGTGCCTTTCTCTCTACCTTTATCAGAATTTATAGCTACTATTTTGTCCTTCTGTTTGACAACTTTAGGCTTGTTTTTAGTGTTGTTTTGTGAATATTTGTCATAGGTTTTAGTGTTGGGAGTTTGTTGACCGGTTTTGCTTCTAAGGTCATATTATCTTTGAGACTATATGATGACATTTTCCATGTCCTGATAATAACTTTCATCATCATCTCTTTTGCCATCATAGGGTGTGTAAAGACCTTATTTTATATCATAATGAATCTCAAAGTCATCATTATCTACTCCCAGCATGTTGATGTCATCTTCCTCTACTGGGTCATCTATTTCCTCAACCTCACTCACATAATTTTGATGAAAGGGAGGAGTGACCTGTTGATTATATTCCGTAGGTCTGTTTGGAGGTTGGTTCCTTCTAAAATTATGATTTTGGTTCTGGTTTTTATTTTGAGAAGAAGTTTGGTTTTGAATTGCTTGTGCTCTCTCAAGGATGTTCATTTTCTTCATCATCTCCTCCATCATTTTTTCCATCTTTGAGTTGGAAGTAGAAGGGGTAGATTCCTCTCTGAAGGAAACTCTCTTCTCATTTTTCATTCTTGCTCTCTTCTCCATTAAGTTAACTTCTACAGCAAGAGCTCCTTTTTGCATATCTTTAAGAGTTGCAGGATCTCTCTCTCTCTCTCAGCTGATAGGCCATTTCAGGGTCAAACCCTTCAGGAAATGTAGGTTTTAACCCTAAACAAAAATTATCTACACACGAATCTTATAACAGAAAATAAAAAATAGCGAGAGCATAAAACATAAAACAGATAAACACAGATATTTTCTCCTGGATCCCAAATCGGGATGACCAGCTTGATTTTTCATTATATTCCTTTTAGTGTTACAACACATATATATACATGCTGAAGCATACATAAACCCTAATCCATAAACCCTGGATTAGAACATAACCGTAGTTCCCTTGACCGGATCTACAAAAATACCAGGGGCCAAAAACCATCGTACCCCAAAACCATGGACGCGGACTACCCACCGGAAATTAAGGACCAAAAATTTTCGCCGGGGCGCTGCCCCGGACCTCGACAGGGGGGGCTACCACCAAGGCACGTGCTTAGTCATGGAAATAATATAACACATACCCAACGGGGAACTTGGTTAGAGCCGATACTTGTGGAGGCTTTAGATCTGGGAAAAGTGCATTATATACACTGTTAAATCTAGTACAATAAGCTTGTACACTTTCCCCAGTGTTTCTATGGAGGTTCTTGTAGTCAGAAAGGACTTGGAGAGGATTCTTCTTCACTTCCCATTTTCTTAAGAATGCATGATGGAAGGCTTGGAGATCATTGATACTATGGGGGGTTAAGCCTTTAAACCATTTTCTTAATTCTCCCCCAAAACTCTGATAAAATAGCCTAAGCTTGACAGAATCATCATCAATTTCGTTTATGTCAACGTATTCATTCATCTTATCCACATGTTGAGATGCAGTAGTAGCATTACTAGCATCATATAATGGAATTTTGGACTGATAGTCTTGTGGAAGATTGACTAATGGTACATGAAGGATTAAGGGAGCATACCATGTTTCCATGATATGTGGTGGAGGTGGATTTACAAGAGGTGGATTAACAAAAGGTAAGGTGGGCTAAAGTGGAGTGGTTTGAACAGTGGATGTAGGATGAAGAGATGTGGATGGACCAGGAATAGATTGCTGAGCTGATCTTGGATGAGAAACACCTAAATTGGAAAGGAAATGTAGATCAGGTGGTGTTGTTACTCTATTTCTAGGATGTTCACTTGTTTCAGGAGATGAAAGTGAAGACTCAGAATCTAGCTGAATTATATCATCAAATGACCTAGTTCTAAGGGGATTTACTAAGTCAACTTGTGATTGTTGTAGAGCTGAAATATTTTCAGGAACTGAATTAGCTCTCAATGGTGATCTGAAAACCATTGATAATCTAATCCTAGGAGACTCCCTAAGGATACTTTCCAGGTTATCAACTATCTCAGGTGGATCCAGGTCAGGATAGGCTCTAGTATGAATCTTTCTAGGAGCCACTATGTTGTGTTTTGCAGACCCAAATAAACAAGAAAAATTCAACCAGATATGACAGTGTTTAAGAGGTTAACTAATCTGTTTTACATAAATTTAAATCCTACAGTCCTCTAACTGAGTTTGAATGATATTATAATTATAAGGGTTCTTCCCAGTGGAGTCTTAAGGTCTGTTGAGGATTGTGGAGTCGCCAAGTGGAATTTTTTAGCTCTTTTGGAGGTAAAAGGTTTTATGGTCCACCACCATGTTTATTTAATTCCAATCTGAAATATTTTTTAGTTTTGTGAGTTATTTTCAGTTGTGTGGTTTCTAAGAGTGTACCAAATCTATTTCAAAACTTAGCTACGGTTATGAGACAAATACAGTCTACTCTTATGGCTAAGGCAGCTGATTTTTCAAGGTTAGATAAAGCCTTATGAGAATCCTAGGGTTCACACAGCTTGTCACTAATTCAAACAAGTTTCATCATCATTACCATTGGTTTGGTAGTGCTTGAAAAGGATGTTTTTACTCACAAGGTTTGTGTCAAATTTGAAGGGAACCAGAGATTTTGGGTTTGTTCCCCAGCGGAGTCGCCAGAAATGTTAGCTCCCTGTAATCAGAAAGATTGGAAAAGTCCGACAGCAAGGAGAAACATCATTTCAACCACTTTTGGATTCTAGGATCTAGCCCTCCTGAATCCAGAGAGGGATCTCTCTAATAAGTGCAAAGATGGATTTGTCTTTGAAGTTTTGGGTTATGATATTAGGCTAGTTATGAAAGCCAAGGGTTTTGTTTTTTTGGATGGTTGAGCATGATTATTATTTGAGTGGAAAGTCATAAATGGAAAGAGTTCCAAAGGTGAGAAGTTGCAAGAAAATAGAGCAATATTTGGCCAAAAAGACGGATAATTGCAGGTTTTTAGTCCATTGGGCTATGGAGTCATAATAGGGTTTTAAATGAAACAACAAGTTCAAGAGTGTTCTATGGGGCAAGTAATCTATGTCTAAGGATCTCTTCAAAGTTGATTTATGGAATGAAATGATACAACAAGAAGGGGAATAAAACATATGAAGAAAAAAGAGCAACCCAGGATCTGGTAAGTACTTCGAAACTAGCCAGCCTTTGACAAACACTTAAGAATAACACAAAAGCAATCTGGGATCTGCTAAGTACTTTGAAACTAGCCAGCCTTTGATATACTTTCAATAGAAAACATTTAAACACAAGGGAAACACAAATGATAACAAAGAATGGCCTAAGATTTGGTAAGTACTTCAAAACTAGCAAGCTTTCAACACATTCCAAGGGAAACTTTTAGAGAGTCTTTGGGGATAAAACTAGGACCAGGGCTCACCATATATTCCTTAGTTCGTCTCTACTTAACATAAAATTAAAATAACTTTCAAGAATAACAATTAGCTAAGACAGGAAGACGAGGGAACGCTATCATTCCTACTGCTTGTACTAAATTAAATCATTCCCAAATAACACAAGGGTATTGAGAAGGGTATTTAGTTAAAGCTTATCTGTCAGAGAAGGGTATTGATATACAGTAAATCCTAACTCTATGCTTGTTGTTCTTTATCGGAGAAGATGAACAAAGTGGAAACATAAATAAAATAAAAATTTATAATAAGAAAAACATCACCGTAGACATAGACCAAGATCCCATAAATCAGCTTGTATTGATGCTTCAAACTAGTTACAGCTTTAAGTCCAGTGTTTCAGGTCAACAATCATCTTCACTACTTAGCCTAGCTATTCTATCACAAGTAGAGCTTCAAGGGCCTTTGAACACTATTTACAATCATAAGTCTCGAGCACAAGTATACTTCAAAGTTCTGCAACCAACATTTTCTCATCTTCTACAGAAGTATTTATAGAAGAAATGAGGAGGTGGGATCTGATAAAAGATCTCTTGGGTCAATTAATACAGATTAGTGCTTCTCGGCCTTTGAGGGGCTCAATGGAGAAGAGTACAGATATTTCTCACTGTATTAATTGATTTACATTAAATATTAAACTCGGTAGGAGCTTTTGTTGACTTTTAAGGCTTTGTTTTAGGATGTAATAACTCTGCTGATATTTTACATTAAGTTCATTTGGAAAAATTAATTCTTTGGCTGTGTTGAGGCAAATATCTGATTTTCTAATCAATAACTTCAGCCTTTGTTGAATGCTTGTGGGTACAGGTGGCACTGTGGTAGCTGAGAGGAATCAATTGGCCTCTATTGTGGCGGTGGAGGCCTTTCTGTCTGATAAACACTTATGATTTTCTTTCAACTGTGTTTTAATTTGGAGGATTAGGCTTTTGATAATCAATCTTAGCAGTAATCCCCCCAAATTTGTCTTCAATCTTTTGTTCTGGTATGTTTTGTCTTCGACACTAATACTCTTTTGTTTTTATTTCATTCTCTATGACTTTTTGATGTGCATGGCTGCACAGGGCTTATATGGCATCAATGCCCATGAAGCATTGATGAAACGTGTTTCTGGACCCTTTATAGTTATTTCTCTTTGATAAACTAAATTCGAGAGGATCGTCACCCTCTGCTTTCATTTCCCTTTTTTATAATGGGAAAAACATTTGAAACCTGCAAAACACACAAAATATTAAGAAATCCTGCATTTATTGGGTAAATTGCTTCAGAGGGTGTGGGGAGAGAGCGTGGGTGTTGGATGGTATCATCCAACGGTGGAGATCAGTTTACGGGAGGTTAAAAAGTAAAATGGGGAAGAATTAACTCAGGACCGTCGATCACGTAGAGATCAATGGTGGGGATCAATTGTGATCATATAAAGCGAATGAGTCACTTTATAAAGAAATGGAAGAAAAAAAAATGAATAGGATAAATTTCCTTTGACGAGGGTAAAATACAAAGGAAATGAAGTTGGGGTTTCGAGATGATCATGGGCTGTCGGATGAGATCGGCCCACGAGATCAACGGTTGAGGAGGCACGCGACACACCATAAACGAAAAGAGGGAAAGCAGTTTCGGAGATGGAAACCACTGTTTTTGCATGAGAGAAAGGCGGGTAGGCGGTATTGCCCTTTGGAACGTGATATGCGTCCCTACCCGACACGTGGCATCAGAAAACCACCTATTTTGCGTGCCCTTGAGAAATAAACTTTCGCGTTGAAAGTTACACGAAAACGTGCATGAACCGTTAGATCTGGGGTCTTAGATTAGACGGCAGAGAGCAAGCATGATTTTGGAAAGATGCGTAGGCAGAAGCGGGATGGATGGATTTAGTACGAGCCGTCCAATCAGGGGATCTATGGTGGAGATTTAAATCTAGGTTTAAAACAAAAATATAAAGGCGGAGAAAAGTTGAAGCAGGATCGTTGATCTGCAAAGATCAACGACGAGGCTTGGCTGGAAAACATTATGAGCGGGGCTACATATTTTTAACCAAAGTTAGGAGATGTGATCTTGACCATCCGATCTGGACACGTGGATAGCCCAGATGCAATCGGAGATCGGCAATCAGAGGGGTAGAGAAAATGTAATGCGCCGATGCGATTAAGCGCGGACCCTCGATCTGTAGATCAAATCAACGGTGGGAAATGAATCGAAGGGTTTTGATGAGGAGGATAGGTTAATGAACGGAGTGAATGTGGACCGTTAGATCTAGGAAGGCGGGGAGGTAGATCGGCTCTCTATTTATCGGGGGATGACCAATCGGGGAGAGAAATAAAATGCGTCCGATGAAAACTTGCAATGCGATGTAGTGCGGGCCCTTGAACGGCTGTAGATCAACAGTCAATATCACTTAAAAAATTTCACCGGCGGAAAACCGTTATAACATGAAGAAACCCAAGCTTTTAACATAATACAAATTTTTTATGGTATGGGCGAGATATATATATGAAGGGGATAGGCAGATGACTACAGGGCCGTTGGTTTATATGGAAAGTAATAGGCCCAGGGCTTTATACGTAAGGGCCAATCGCATCGGAAGGAAAGGTCGGGCTTTTCAATCTACCCATTTGAATTTCTCTTATGTGATTAGCGCTTCGGGACTTTAAATCCTGGTCCCGGGCGTAGGTTATATAAATAAAGCGGAGGGAAGAGTTTATATAATGGTGCTTAATCACATCAGAAACTTTGGTTTGGGTCTTTAAATCTACCCATTTTACATTAAAAAACACTTCATGGGCACGTGTAGACCAAACTTAGGAAAAAGTGGGTTTTACGACTTTACAAAGAAAAATATGCATCGGAGATGGATTTTTACAAGGTTTCAGTGCCCGAATACGAGAACTTGGGTTATATAGGGCGGTAATATGATTGGGGGTTATGAACAAAGGGCTTAATCACATCGGAACATTTATCATGGAAAAACAGACTTGTGCGCTTGGATTTTGCAATGCGATAAGTGCTAAAAAGGCTTAGCGCCTGGTTCCAGCACCAGGGCGTACGTGGGGAAGTGGTTTAGGACATAGCCCAAAGGGGCTTAAGACCATAGTCAAGAAATGTGTATTTTTATGAAATTTTTCAAAGTTTTTGGTGGATTTGGGGGTTTCGACAAAGTTTAAAAATGAGTTTTAAACTTTGTAAAAGGATTTTTATGAAGGGGAAAGGGGAATAAATGGAAAATAGAGGAATTCCATAGTGCATGAAAGGTTAAAAATAAAGGTTAGCTTGTAGGTGGAGGGAGGGGAAAAATGGATTTTGTAGCAGTCTCTTCTTCACGGAAAACAACAGAATTCAGACTTTTGAAAGGGAAACAGTAGTGAAGATTTAGGCAGAGGATAGGATGTCTTCACAAGACTTCAAGAGATAACAATTTTGCAATGAAACTTGTTTCTTGAAGGCTCCAAAAATTATTTAGCCACCTTTTGATATAACATATTTTATTTGTGGCTAACAGAGTGAGGGCTGATCACCCTCACGAGCGTTTAATAATAAAATTAAACTTTTGCTAGTTTTCACCCTATGGGGTTTCCAAGGTATATTGGTGTTCAATGATGTGATTGATTATTGTGTCAAGATGATGATGTTGATTCCTTTCTTGTCGTGAAGTTCATAATGCCAAGTATGTGATGACTACACGAATAATAAAATGAGTGGAAGGTTACATCATACAATATTATGTTAATGTACTATAATGGAGGTTGTTAATGGTTAAGGAGCTTACTATTCTTATTCTAAAGTTACACTATAAACTGGTAAAAATTCTATGTAATGATGAGTAAGGAATATTTAATAGTGAATGGATAGTTACCCATAATTAACTTGTATAAAAAAATTTAACTCCTTACATTTCCATGTGATGTTATCGGTGTATGTTACAGATTCATATACGTTGGGCATGTGTTCCAGCTAGACGTTCATCCTTGTAAAAATTGTAGGCAATAAAATATCAAAAATCTATCAGCAAGCAAAAAAGAGGCGAAATTAGTGAAAATGAAGTGTGCCATGTGCCCAAACGATGCCTGGCTCATAGAGGATGTAATGCATAAGTCCAAAATCAACACCTAGTCCCTTCTAGAGATCGATCCTCTATAGAGTTATTCTCCCCACAGATGTGATGGGAAATGATAGAATTGAAGGTGTCCCTGACCATATAAATGTTGTCCATCCAATGTGATAAGAGAGGTGGAGAAAAAGTAGTGTCTTTGTTCATGTGGTTAATGATAATCTGTGAGTCCCCGAAGACGAATAGAGCATCTATGTACAATTGTTTCGAAAACCACAACAACCCCCAAGGAGAAATGCCCTTAGACCGGGTATTTGTACCGGTACCTACATTCCAATATATCTTGTAGTGGAAATTTGGGTCCATTTTGAACTAGACACTGTACCCACATCATCGCCATTGTTCCACTCCATCAAAAAAAATTGCTGGGTATGTAAAGTGGTGAGGTCGCAACCGAATGGAGAGGTCAAGCTGAGGTGGAGTGGGAGGCTTTAAACCCTCCCATCATTTTAAGATAACTTGTGTCATATTGGGGATAGTAAAAGATACCCCTGGAAAATTACCCGGTTCCTCATATTCCGTACCTGCCCCCCCAAAAAAAAACCAACAAAGGGATAACTCCATATTACAGTCCCTTTCTCAACCACCAGTGCATGCACTTCGCAACTTGCGACAAGATCTTGCTAGTTACCTAGCAGTTTATAAAAATGTTCCTCCATATCTCAACTGTCACCCGACAGGAGAAAACAAGTGAGTTATTTTCCTATATCAAGCTACAAATTGGGCATCTACCTGGTCCACATAGTCCATGTTTGGGTAAATTTCCCAATGTCAAATTTTTGTTTCACCATACCAAAAAAAAAAAAGAGTTAATTTTTTTGGATCCTGTAATTTCCAAATTTTATAGAACCAATTGGTGGGTAACCGTCCACAGAGAATGGGGAATATGTGCCTATATGTCTCGTTTTTCATGACAATGTTGTCTTGCAAGGTGCCACCCCAGGTCAAGATATTGCCTTGTGCATTTCGTAGAAAACTTTCACTACGTAAGTGGTTATAAAAAGTATGCCATTCCATAGTCACTTCAACCCGTAACCCTAGGTCAGATCCCTCTATCCAAACAGGCATACCACCATCCCAATATTTTATAACCTGGTGCAAGTATAAATATCCCATTGCATGTAAACATAGTAAAGTATGTTGGATGAGTTTGTGTTGATCCGAAACATTTCGGATGTTATCATGTCCCAAAATGATCTTTATGTCGTTCCTGAAAGACCAAGAAAAGAAATTTGTGAACATGCCCCAAACCTTCTTGAAACTGAGCCAGATGCAAGAGCCCTTTTGAACACCCAAAATACCAAGACGGTACCATTCCTTAATATTCTTAGCTTTCAAATATTTCTAATTGATGATGTCCATCCAAATACCCAGAATTTTTAACCCTCACCATAAATATTTTAACAACGCCTTACCAAATATATACAAATCTAATAAACCCCATCCACCCAAATCTTTTAGGGCATAGATGATTTCCCAGTTGGACAAATGATATTTCCCTTCCTCCATCTAACCTGGCCAAATTAACTGAGTCATGAGAGCACATATCTGTTTAATAATAGCAGTGGATAACACATACAAATGAGCCCAATATAGTGCCAATTTTCGTAAGACACAGTGAGCCAAGATGAAACGTCCACCCAAAGATAGCCATCGGTGGGACCAAAGCTAGAGTTTCCGCTGTTATTTATTGGTCAACTAGTTCCAGTCCACCACTATGTATTTTTTTTGCTTTAAGTGAAAATCGATGTATGTGAAACCCTCTGCGAGCGTGCTGCATCGAATTTCGAAGACCTGGCTTAGTTGTTTGATCAAGTCCATATCCCCATTAGAGTATAGTATTGAGGACTTGCCAGCATTTACAATCATCCCTGATGCTAAGCCAAAGCATTTGAAAATGTCTCATAATAATAACCATTGAGATATAACAAAAATTCCAAATATCAAAATGTCATTGACAAAAGAAGTTGTGGAATGCCTCCTGATTTTTCATAATCTTGATACCTAGAGCAATCTCTCCTGGTTAATAATATCTACACTGCATAACAATATTCACATTGATATAAAACATTTAATGTTATCGTGTGTAGCTATTCATATATTAAAGCAATATAAATATTTACAATAATATTTAATGTTATATGTTAAACAATTAAAATTGAAATCTAACTATTTATGTATCAAGAGCCACTCGATATCATTTATTACTATACATTAGGGATTAACGGAATGCATGGTGAATCATCCATGACATAACCTAACTAAATGCAAAATATTAATTAAATTGAAATTATGAATTAAGAAAAATAACGTATTCAACACACATATTTCTAGCGAATCACATGCATTTCATAAATTGTAACTCGCATACCGTAGTGTACCTGTTGTAGATTATGGAGTCTTTTTTTCAAAATATTGACCAAAATCTTAGTGTTGGAATTACAAATTTAATATGTGAATTTTGTGAAAATGTTAAATTTATTTATATATTTAAATTAAAAATTTTCAATTTAAAAATAAAGTTTAAAAAAACATTGTTTTGTTATATTTTAATTAAGAAATCTAAAATTAATTTATTTTAAATAGTATTGTTATTTTCCCTAAAACTTTGTATATTATTTATGTAAAATTAGTTTGAATCACAAATAAGTTTTGTCCAATTGAATTTTTTTTGCTAAATTTATTTATATATTTAAAAATAAATTTAAATAGTAAAAAAATATAATTTAGCCAACTAAAAAACTTGTCACTTATTTAGATAGACACGTATTTCCAGGAAATTACCTACCTTTTATAAATTAGACATTGATTACCACAGTGTAATTAATGTATCTTTTGGAAATTTTTAGGAAATCTGACCAAAATCTTATGGTTGGAATCACAAAATTAATCCGTGAGGTTTTAACAACCTAACTGTTATAGGTTTTGGAGATTTATAGAAACTTTGAGTAAAATATTATTGTTACAAGCACAAATTTAATTTGTGAGTTTTGAATAATTCAAGTGTTTTATGTTTTTTTTACCGTATTAAATTTATTTATATATTTAAAAATAAATTTTAAGTAATAAATTGTAAAATTTAATTAAAAAAACATTTTATTAAATTATACTAAAAACTTTAAAATTAAGAATAATAAAACAATGTATTGTTTATTTAATTAGCATTTTTATTGAAATTTTGTATACTTATATTTATGTCAAATTTGTATTAATCACAAATTTAATTTATAAATTTTACATGATTCAAATAAATCAAAATATCTAATCATACTAAAATTAAGAATAAATTTAAAAAAAATTATCTCACAGAATTCCAAACCAAACCTTTAAAAATAAAAATAATTAAACCATGCTTTGTTCTCTTTAATTGTTTTTTAATCTGGTATGTGTGACCCCTCCAAAAATTACATTTTACATGAGACATTACTAATGGACATATAATTGTAAATTACTTTTATTAAGGTGGCTGCATAGTATGTAAGTTAAATCTCTTTTAATGTTGATTGGATTGATACATATTCCTTGGCATTAAAATATTTTACAATATGTCACATTAAAGTTAAAAGGTTTGATTTACGTTTACATCGGGACATCTTTTTAGCATTTATGTTATGTGGCTATTAACAGTAGGACTATTATTTTGATATTGTTACATTGGTTATCTTTTATGTATTCCATAGTTGATGCTTTGGGGTGACTACCTTGACCAACCCAGGTGAGATTTGTTATCTATTTTTTGCACTGGAGTTAGGTTTTGGGTTTGTCCAGAAATCTCCTTCTGCCTCTTGCTGTCTCCTCTAGATGCCGACCCACCGAAAACTTCGCGGCTCTAATCGCTTCTTGATCTATGGTGAGGGTTTCTTCGAGTCGTTGAGGTAATTGAACCCTGTCTCGACATTGGGGAGAGAGGTCATTCTATTTCGGTTCCTTCGTGGTGTGCAACTCTATAATTCCTTTTGAGCCATTAGTACTCTGAACCATGATAAACACTTTGCAGATTGTGATGAACCATGTGAACCATGTATTCAAAGTTTATTGTGTTTCCCCAGTTTCATTTCTTCTGTTAATATGGCATGGGGTTTCCATTGGATGAACCTTTCTATTAAGGTCATCACTTATTCAGCTTTGGATTTAAGCACCTTGAAGATGTCGCATGGGTTCAGCTCTTTCTTGGGTAATTTTCACTAATTTTCCTTGCAAAAAGACTCATCTTTCTTGTTGCAATTTCTTCCTATTCATGGTTTGTTATGTCGTTTAACCTATTTTATTTTTTCACTAATCTTAACCATTCGCTGGTCCACAAGTTCCAAGATGGTTCCGATCCATGCAAAGGTTAGCATTCTAGGCTTGATGGCTATTATTCTCCATTTCACCTTGGCTCCATTGTTTTGGTTTTTTTGTACCCTGTATGGATATTAAGCTAGAGTTTGTATGTTCGAAGGTGTTGTAAATGTATATACTAATTTCCTACTGGACTGAGCATGGCACAACTCGACCCTTGATTTAGTAGTGTATAATGTTTTATTGTTGGTATCTTTTTAATTGGACTTCAGATTCACTCCCAAATTGTTAGCTCTAGTTGCTAACTTTACAGTGGTAACAATAATATGCCTTGACATGCATGAAGTTCTTATTCTCTATTGGTTGGATTAAATGTAAATTATCTCAGATTTTTTTTTTCCAATGATATGCCTCGACATGTATGAAGTTCTTATTCTCTATTGGTCATATTAAATGTAAATTATCTCATATTTTTCATTCAAACTTACACTGTGATAGTATCACTGTTTTATTTGATAAATTTTGTGGTTTATGTCTATTAGTTGTGTTAGTTGATTTCCAAAATAAATTTGAATCTGAGTACTTCTGAAATTAAATTGCATAGGTTTTCCTTTTTGACAGAAATTGAATTGAATATTATTTTTACAACTCTCTGTTTTGTTGGAATAAAACTCTAGCATACTAGTTTTGTTAATTCTTCAGTCACACCTTCGTCCCCATGGGAGAATATAAGAGACTCTTTCTCTTGGTATTGACTATGAGGCTGAAACCAAAAACTAACTCTTCAAGTTCCCCTGTTAACCTTGGTCTCTTAATATCCAAGTATGGAAATATTAAGTATGTTACCTCCTTCCTCTGCAAGTGAGTAGGAGCTTCGATCTGAATTTCCAATAAGTAGGAGCTTTGATATGTCTCCAAGGTTTCCTGTGATAATTACATATATAAAAGGCCCATCTTATCCCAATATAAACAACTAGTTGAGGGATTGGATTTATAAGCCATGCTCACTTATTATTTTTAGATTATGCAGAGTGTTTTTATTATGTATAGTGACACTGATCAAAAAATGGGAAACTCAGATCACTGCCTCAATTCGCTAAGTCTAATCATAATTCTATCTCATCGGAAAAGGGAGAAGGGACAAAAAGGAAAAGGGCCTTGAGGTTGCTCAAGGAACCCACATAATTAAGAGAGTTTTGAACCAATGGATAAGAGTTACAACATAAACATAATGTGAAAATCCATTTCAAGTAGACATTCAAATCAAAAAGTTTTAATTCTATACATTTTCACAGACAGGTGGAAGCGAGAGGATTGTGCACCTAGAAATAGACAACAGATGACAAGGAGGAAGATGAAGAGACAACGATACAATGCACGCCGAGGAGGCAGAGAAGACGAGGAGGAGGAAGAATGAGAATGTTCAAGACACAAAGCAGACTAGGAAGAATGAGCACGCTGAGGACACAGAACAGGCTGCAGGAATCCTACACAAAACCTGCAAACAAAAGAAAATAAAAATAATATTAAAACAAAAAAAACACCCATAAATAAAAATAATAACAAATTTACAACCTCTAATTTACCTTTGCACCTTCGCTTGCTCCCGTGCTAGCCCTTGCTATTTTAAGATTAGCGCAACAGACCTAAACGATAATGCAGAGCTCTCCAACGGTAATGCAAAACAAAAATCGTAGAGATATCCAACGGTAACACAACACAAAACTGATCAAAAACTTGTTGCGGTCTGGGGCTGATATATTTATAACAAAAAGTTTGATAGAATTATAATAAATTTTTTTGTTGAAATAATAGTTTGGCCAAACTAATAGCTCGACCAAAATTTTGTTGCCGATTTTCCTATATCTGACCAAAAATCTGTTTATCAACGTTGTCATTGTTAATGACAGAAATAGTTCAGCCGAAGTAATTTCAAAACTTTGATCAAACTTTCTAAAAGTCTGACTGAAATTCCTAAAAGTTCGGTTGAACTTCCTAAAATTTCGACTGAAATTTTAGGAGAATGAAATGTTCGAATGTGTTTCTCACGAAAGTGTAACCCAGCTTCGTGTTTTTACCCCTTAGTTAATTCACACTTATAACTATTCACAAATTATTTAGTAATTTTCATATCACTAGGGCTTATGACACCTTCTTGATAAGGTGGAATCTACAACCAAATGACGATCACACTTCAACTGAAAAATTGAATCTACGATTTTTCTTAGTAACAATCAAAATAGAGACAACCTCAGTGGCTCTGATACAATCAATTACTATGACTTACAATGATGACTGTTACCACTCTAATGGGAAAATGGAGGAAACTACATAATAATAAAATTGAACATAATATGGTTTTGGCTCTCTAACTTAAATTGATTGAATTAAGTTTCTTGAATATACATGACTAAATAGACCCAAAACCTCTCATAATAGATATGCTAATGTTAGGTCACGCATGCATGGCTAACTATTACTACTTTATGTAAAATGAAAGAATATATGATCTAACTAGTAGTAATAGTGAGTAATTAACATATTCCACCATGATGGTAGTGTTTTGTGTCATTTTTTCTTTGTCTAAAGGCTATGAGAAGTTCAAATTTAAAATATTTCCTAGTGCCTATTCACTTAGCGTGAGAATACATTATGTTTTCATTTTGAAAATGGGTCTCAATAAGGGATCATGTAAATCTAGTTATTTCATCTAAGTAACTACGCCTTGGTGGCCGTTGAATGTGTTTTTTTTGTTTATGTAACTAACTTGATTTCCACTATGTTGTCACCTTATCTATCAACTAAGTTAATTTGTACTCAACCAAACATTCCTTTTTGTTTTGATTCATCTTTTGCCTGTATGGCAGGAAGGATATATTTTTTTCCTTGTTATGTTTTTGACATGGGCCAATTGAACGCCATTTATTAAAATTCCCTCATTTGTAACACATTCAATTTAATATTAATTACATGTTAATTAGGAGAAACCTTATGTTACCTAGTGTAAAATAAATTTTATGGTTACATCTCTTATAGAATGTCTAGATTGTCACTTTGAAGTAAGTTTATGGTTACATGTCTTATAGAATGTCACTTTGAATTAAGTTGCCTCCAATTGTAATTATATAAGATCTCCATTTAAAAGATTAATTTGGATCAACCAAACATTCTTTTAAAACAACTATACTAGGATAGATTAATATTAATCATGGATCTACCAAGGGTGGAGAGGGATTAAATTTAAATCGTTATACCATGTGTAATTTTTCATTTTCTAAATTGCATTTTTGAATGCATAAATGGATACAATTCCTTACAAGTGTGCTTGGAAATTTGTATTTTATAAACTACATAACTGAAATTTGCAATTCCAACAAATATTTGCTAGATTTTAGATGAAATGGGCTAAAAATATACATCAGAGGGCGAAATGTAAAATAGTGATCACACTGAAATATTTTACTTATTATTAGCATTGAAATATTTTATTTATGAATAAAATTGTCTATATTTAAATATTTTTATATTATTAATATATATTTTTAATACATGCATAATTTTTTTGTAAGTTTGACATTGGTGAGGCTACATCATGGTCATCTCCAAGAATAAAACTCGAGTAGGGTTGAGGAATTGAACCAATGATTTAACATTTAAGACTGCCTTAAATACCAACTCATGTGGACTAAAGAATGCTTTAACAACTGGGACTAGGAAATGTAACATGCACCAATAACTTCACATGGAAATGTAAGGAGTTATTATTATTTTTTTTTTATACACGTTACTCATGGGTAACTATCCAAATCAACATAAAAAATTCCATACTCATCATTAGATATAAGGTTCACCAGATCATAGTGAAACCTTAGTATAAGAATAGTAAGCTGCTTAACCATTAACAACCTATACTATATTACATTAACATAAATCTGCATGAGATACCTTGTATTCATTTCATAATTCATGTAGTCATCACATACTTGACATCTTGAAAATCACAACAAGAAAGGAATCAACATCATCAACTTAACACCATAATAAATCGCATCATTGAACACCAATATACCCTGGAAACCTCATAGGGTGAAAACCAACAAAGGTTTAATTTTATTATTAAATGCTCACAAGGGTCTTCAGCCCTCACTAAATGTCTTATAAGGGAGACCATCCCTTAACCATCATTTATAAATCTTACAAGGAAATATACAAATATCTAGCTTAAAGCCATTACAATAAATATGATAGCATTTACCCACAATCTTCATATCTTAGTGGCGTGGATGTACCTACAATGGACCATCGTACATTGGATCATCTTGCAGCTCGCACTCATCTGCATGAACCATAATAATTTACCTGCCACCAGGTTAAGCATAATATTTCCTTTGTACATGTCACCATCATTCCTTGCTAATGATGCCTTCGACATACATTCATGTCAAGATTCATAAAGTATTAATCAACCATTTCATATATCTATACTAGAGAAGCTTCTCCATCTACTCATGTATATTCATGACATGAAAGTAAAATACCTTGACATTCTCCCATTAACAGCACATACTGCATATGTGCTAGTTATAAGTCATCACATTAACTAATATTTACCTCGGATAAGTACCCATTCCTACAAACCTATAGCTACATCTCTCAAGATTTTCTTTAAAATAACTGATATAACAGTTACGATATTCGGGCATGCGATTTACATAAATTTAATCAAAATAACTAACCCTTAAGCTATTACTTTTGGTGCATGGAAGGAAAGCTAACATAATAAATGTTTCTCCCATGCATGCAAAGGAAAATAGATTCAAAAAGAGTCTTCCCAAAGGAATTTTTACACAACAAAGCACATAGCTTCCAAAAGAGTCTTCCCAAAGGAACACTTAACACAAGAGATTGTGTAACACTAATGTAATAAAGCATACAAATACATGTCTTTTTTTTCAAAGATTATACTAACAATCCTTTCCAATGTAGTCTAACACAACATATTATCTTTTCCCACATACAAATATGTATACTCTTTCCAATGAAAGATAATACAAATATTGCATACATTTGCATGGTCTTATTCCAAATGAAACTAACATAATGGTAATGATAGCACAAAACACTCACAAATAATTCTTCCTAAAGAAACATTATAACTCAATATTTCTTCTATCCCTGCAAAGAATATATCTCTATAACACAATGGCTATTCTTTCTGCATGCCATAGCTTATCATAATGTCTCTTCTTTAATGTACGTAACCTGTAACACAATCACTATTCTTTGTGCATGCAAGAGCTTATCATAACCACTCTTATTCAATGTACGTAGGACATATTCTCTTCTTGGAATTACACCGTCATTAACTATTCCGTTCATGTAAACAAAAGCATACTTCATTTGCAAGAAGAAGTTAACATAACCTAGTTTTGTTGTCTTTATACCTGTAGTTTTCCCATGCCTCCCTTTTAGGAAATGACCATACATGACCATATTTTATGCATAAAACCTAAGAAGCATTCACAAGGTTAACTTAAAATTTTATGCATCCTTGTTCTTGTATGAACAAGATTCATTTGCATCTTTTCATAAAAATAATGTTTTTTTTCATTAATTCATACACAAAAATCCTATCCAATCTTTGTGCACTAATGTATTCTTTAAATGAAACCATAGGTAACATTTGCATATAGATTCATGGAAACCCTTCCAAGAAAATTAATCTAACTAACATTTAGCTTTTATTTTTTATTTTATTTTCACCACCCATGATATATTTTCTTTTTCGCCAGCCATGAAAATGTATCTTGAATTACCCTCTTTATTCTACATTCATTTTCAAGAAAATATATCTTGGATTTCTTATCATTTCATTTTCTTTTTCACTGGCCATGAAAATGTATTACGAGTTACCCTATTTATTCTACATTCATTCTCAAGAAAATACCTTGGATTTGTTATCATTTCATAAACTAAATGAGTACAAAATTCCCTTTTAAAATAAAGAGCATGCATCTTCTATTTTCTTGCTTATACAATATTATATAAATATTTATATATTTCTTTCCATATATTTAACATAATCATCTAATATTTGTACATGGACAAAGTATTTCTTTTCCAAGAAATATAGCATTGTATACTTTTAAGTAAAATCTAGTTTTCCACATAAACACATAAACATGGAAAATATTTTGAAGAAACTAATCAAACACCAGAAATTAACAAAGAAAATTACTTACCTTTTTCACTTTCTCTGTTCTGAGTATGGCACCAGTCTCCATAATATCGATTATGGACACAGAAAGACCAGTTCTTTCACGTTATTTCCTGTTGACGGTCTCCACGGAGATCCTTTCAATGGGATTTACTCATAGGAAGTCTCCATGGAGCTATATATTCTGCCATTATACTCATGGATGCGTCCAAACTCTTGGCCCATCAACATGACACCCAGGGCTATCCTGGTGGCCCCAAAATTTTCTAACAGACGAGCCTTCTATGCTGCATTTTTTTTAATGTCTCTAGTCTATGATTAGATAAACAAAGCACGTGGCTTCACCCCTTTCACTGCCTGACGAATCGTGTTCTTCATCCTGGGAATTTTGCAAATCGTCATGAGAATTTTTGTGCCTACCTTGGTACAAGATATTCTGGATGGTAACTTCCAGATTCTCTAGAGATCTAAAATAAATAACGAATACCCATTCAAGAATCCATTTTACATCAAACCGATTCATTATTTTCTTGATTAAGTAGTTAAAGTAAAAATATATTTACCATATGTATTTACGTAAGGTTGAGTAGGTTTGTTACATACTCCCCCCCTTGAAGAGAACACCATCCTCAGTGTGCTTCTCTCACTGAAACTTAAACTTAAACTCATGATATAATAATATAAAAAACCCAAAAAGGGTCCTTCCCGTTCTCAATGAAACACTTTCTTTTCCTTAAATTCCATTAATTTAAACAATAATATTTTTATCCATAGTCATAATTATGTATAGCTCAAAAAAATATTCCATTTCCATTTTTAGCTACTTATCCATTATTCAATTCATCAAAATATAGAAAAATCTCTATACGAACTTACCATTACTTACCAATTACTATTGGAAGTAATGATGGCTTTTACACATGCTATCTGAGAATGGTTGAAAAACCCATCAACACTCCATGGAAAGAGCCTATAATGTATGACTAACAAATTCAATCACATTAGTCACATAGTTTCAATCAAATGAAATACTTGCAACTATAAAAAATTCATGCAATAGGAAGAGATGTTTTAATCAGAGTACTTCCACAAGTACTCAGAGAGCACCAACCCTCTAATAAATGCATCATGTGCACACTATCTTAGCTCCTGCTAAAGACATCCACACAGTACTTCAAAAAGTACTTAGAGTGCGCCTAGCTCTCTAATCATACCAATGGTCAATCAATGCACCATGGGCATATCCTAGCCTTTTCTAAGACATTCAAACAAATTACTAATAAAATAAATGAACTTATAAATTCATTAATTCATTTTCCAAGTGCTAAGCTCCTTTCCTCTTAATATCTACATAAGATATTTACAAAATCATATAAAAATTAATTTTAATATAACACATAACTAAGTTACTTAACTTGTTCCACTATGAGAACCACAATGGTAAACAAAATTCTCCTCCCAACCCATGGGAATTGTTTTACACAGCTGAATCGAGTCATTTTCACATCCATACAGTTATTTGACAAAAGCCATTCCAAGTTCAGTATAGGATTCCTCTTGGAAAAATCATGCCTATTCCTCTCACAACATCCCATCTATGAGGAATTTTGGACCTCCTCCAACAGGTTCCAAAATCAATAGAGTTGCCTCAAGTTTTCCCCTCTTCAACATCTTGGACAACTCTTTTCCCTTAATGAGATCATATATCTCTAGGGAGAGGAAATCTGGGCAGGTAAGTGCCATCAACCCCTCCGGGCAGGGAACCACCATCAACCCAAGGCCTTCTAGCCTTTCACAATTGTTCACAATTGTCTCGCATGTTAAATTTCTCTTTTAACATTGTTTCGCATAGTAAATTACATAATGAACTATGTGCACATTATACATAAAGAAAAAGAAACATTATGTACATCATACATCATACTTTGGCCCTCCACATGGGTCTAATTATATCTAGATTAACAGGGAACATCAATAAAAAACATGTGTTATACATTATTATTTCCCAATTAACACAATCATGCAGATTATAACATGATACTTTATCAATTACCGTTGAAATTGTTTTCCATGGAACTATTTTACTTTCATAGGTTTTTCTTGTTACCATTAAGCTAACCATGCTTTCCTTCTTGCCATTAAGCTAACCATGATTAATCTCATAAACAACACTAATCATAAATATGCATTGTTAAAAAAAAAATATTCACTTCAAAATTAATTTTAATTTCATCCATACAATGTTGTCATGCATACAAGTATATATAAATATTCATTAATGCGTATGTGTCAATAACGATTGGGGTAACAATCCAAAATTACCAATTCCAATAGTGTATTGTTACCAAGAGTCTGACACGTGAAGTAACTAATTTTTCACCACTTGCAATAATATTTAATAAAAACCCACTCATGCATATAGGTTTTATTAGTTAGTCATACAACACTAACTAATCAATGCCACTAATAATCTTAATGCATCCATCACACGACTCATTCAAAAACTAGTCATTTTTTGGTTTTCAAGTTTCTGCAATTGTTTCATAAGACTGTGGATAATCCGGCAAGCTCTCCAGTAAACTAGTCATTTGACAACTAGTCATTATAGTCAAGTCTCACTACTTGACCCATTGTGTATTTTTAACATCTGGAAGGGTTCATTCAATTTCATTTTAAAACACTCTCATCCTCTTCAAGGAATTTCTCCGTCTTTTGAATTCATGCATTAGTTTCACACACCATCACTATACATATTCATATTTTTCAAATAGTGCATGGTAGCTTTAATTATGTTTATTAAATGTATGAGTAATATGCCATATACCCAAATGTTAATAGTCAACTCTCACTTTCACTAGTGAGGACTCAAGTTGTTCATAAGTACAAAAAAAAAGGTTTTATTGTTCTTTATCCTCAACAGGATTCCAATGTTATGAAAACCGCTTCGCAACAACATTTATTACTTTTTACTCTTCAATGTACTTATAAACATGAATCACACATCTCATGTCAAGATTAGACTACTACATATATCAATCATTATGTATATTGCTAGAATCATATATCAATCAATATGTAAATTTCTATAATCATACCTCAATTGATGTCCATTGGTAGCATACCTCAACATATTTTTGCTTAAAAAATCCCAAAGGCGCCAGTGTTGCAACCTTTAGCTCTCATACCACTTGTAACATACACCGATAACTTCACATGGAAATGTAAGAATTTAAAAAAAAAATTATACAAGTTACTCACGGGTAACTATCCAAATCAATATTAAAAATTCCTTACTCATCATTAGATAGAAGGTTCACTAGTTCATAGTGAAACCTTAGTATAAGAATAGTAAGTTGCTTAACCATTAACAACCTCTACTATAGTACATACATAAAATTGCATGAGATACCTTGCATTCATTTCATTATTCATGTGGTCATCACATACTTGACATCATGAACATCACAACAAGAAATGAATCAACGTCATCAACTTGACACCATAACCAACCACATCATTTAACACCAACATAGCCTGGAAACCCCGTAGGGTGAAAACCAACAAACATTTAATTTTATTATTAAACGCTAGCGAGGGTATTCAGCCCTCACTCAATGTCTTATAAGGAAGACCATCCCTTAACCATCATTTATAAATCTTACAAGGAAATATACAAATATCCAACTTAAAGCCATTACAATAAATATGATATCACTTACCCACAATATTAATATCTTCATATCATGGTGGCATGGATGTACATATAATGGACCACCGTACATTGGATCATCGTGCAGCTCACAGTCATCTGCATGAACCATAATCATTTACCTGCTACCAGGTTAAGCATAATATTTCCTTTGTACATGTCACCATCATTCCCTGCTAATGATGCCTTTGACATACATTGATGTCAAGATTCATAAATTATTAATGAACCATTTCATATATCTATACTAGAGAAGCTTCTCCATCTACTCATGTATATTCATGACATGAAAGTAAATACCTTGACATTCTCCCTTTAACAACACATACTGCATATGTGCTAGTTATAATTCATCACATTAACTAATATTTACCTCGCATAAGCACACATTCTTGCAGGCCAATAGCTACATCTCCTAAGCTTTTCTTTAAAAGAACTGATATAACAATTAAGAAATTCGTGCATGTGATTTACATAAATTTAATCAAAATAACTAACCCTTAAGCTATTACTTTTGGTGCATGGAAGAAAAACTAACATAAGAAATGTTGCTCCCATGCATGCAAATGCAAATAGATTCCAAAAGAGTCTTCCCAAAGGAATGCTTAACAAAAGAGATTGTGTAACACTAATGTAATAAAGAATACAAATACATGTCTTCTTTTTGAAATATTATACTAACAATCCTTTCCAATGTATTCTAACACAACATGCTATATTTTCCCACATACAAATATGTATACTGTTTCCAATGAAAGCTAATACAAATATTGCATATATTTGTATGATCTTATTCCAAATGAAACTAACATAATGGTTATGATAGCACAAAACACTCACAAATAATTCTTCCTAAAGAAACATTATAACTCAATATTTATTCTATCCCTGCAAACAATATATCTCTATAACACAATCGTTATTCTTTGTGTATGCAATAGATTATCATAATAGCTCTTCTTTAGTGTACGTAACCTGTAGCACATTCACTATTCTTTGTGCATGCAATAGCTTATCATAAAAAATCTTATTTAGTGTATGTAGGACATATTACCTTCTCGGAATTACACCATCATTAAATATTCCTTTCATGTAAACAAAAGGATACTTCATTTGCTAGAAGAAGTTAACATAACCTAGTTTTGTTGTCTTTATACTTGTAGTTTTCCCATGCCTCCCTTTCACAAAATGATCGTAGATGACCATATTTTATGCATAAAACCTAAGAAACATTCACAAGGTTAACTTAAAATTTTATTCATTCTTGTTCTTGTATGAACAAGATTCATTTGCATCTTTTTATAAAAATAATATTTTTTTTTTTCATTAATTCATGCATAAAACTCCTATTGAATCTTTGTGCACTCATGCATTCTTTAAATGAAATCATAGGTAACATTTTCATAAAAATTCATGGAAAACCTTCCAGGAAAATTAATCTAACTAACATTTATCTTTTACTTTTATATTTTTTTTCACCACTCGTGATATATTTTATTTTTCACCAACCGTGAAAATGTATCATGAATTACCCTCTTTATTCTACATTCATGTTCAAGAAAATATATCTTGGATTTCTTATCATTTCATTTTCTTTTTCAGCAGCCATGAAAATGTATTACGAGTTACCCTCTTTATTCTACATTCATTCTCAAGAAAATACCTTGGATTTGTTATCATCTCATAAACTAAATGAATACAAAATTCCCTTTTAAAATAAAGAGCATGCATCTTCTATTTTCTTGCTTATACAATAATATATAAATATTTATATATTTATTTCCATATATTTAACATAATCATCTAATTTTTGTATATCGAAAAATTATATTGTTTGTGCATGGACAAAGTATTTCTTTTCCAAGGAATATAGCATAGTAGATTTTTAAGTAAAATATAGTTTTCCACATAAACAGGTAAACATGGAAAATATTTTGAGAAGAAATTAACAAATAACATTACTTATCTTTTTCACTTTCTCTGTTCTGAGTATGGCACAGGTCTCTATACTATCGATTATGGACACAGAAAAACCAGTTCTTTCACGTTATTTTCCATGGAGCTCTATATTCCGCCATTCTGCTTGTGGATGCGTCCAAACTCTTGGCCCATCAACGTGATGCCCATGTCTGTCATGGTGGCCCAAAAATTTTCTAACAGATGAGCCTGCTACGTTGCAATTTTTTTAATGTCTCTAGTCTATCATTAGATCAATAAAGCCCTTGGCTTCACCCCTTTCACTGCCTGGCCAATTGTATTCTTCATCCTGGGAATTTTACAAATCGTCATGAGAATTGTTGTGCTTACCTTGGTACAAGATTTTCTTGATGGTAACTCCCAGACTCTCCACAGATCTAAAATAAATAATGAATACCCATTTAAGAATCCTTTTTACATCAAACCAATTCTTTATTTTCTTTATTAAACAGTTAAAGTAAAAATAGATTTACCATATGTATTTATGTAAGGTTGAGTAGGTCTGTTACATACTCCCCTTGAAGAAAACACTGTCCTTGGTGTGCTTTTCTCACTGAAACTTAAACTGATACTCATAATATAATAATATAAACAACCCAAAGAGGATCCTTTCCCTTCACAATGAAACACTTTCTTTTCCTTAAATGCCATTAATTTAAACAATGATATTTTTATTCAGATTCATAAGCATGTATAACTCAAAAAAATATTCCATTTCCATTTTTAGTTACTGATCCCTATTATGCTATCACAACATGTTATCGCCAAAAGCAGGAAGTTGCAACGAAGAATTACTTTCATGGGCCTCAACTGGAGGATCGCCCTCCATTAGTGGAAGGTTGAGAACATGATCAGTGAAAGGCAGAATGCAAGAATTTGTAGGAATCATGATCAGTGGCACAACGCTCTCGGCTTGAAAACCAAAGGAGGACTCTCAGAATATTCAAATGTATTGCTACCATGGGGCGTGGGCATTTTTGTGAACTTATGCACATTTGCATGGAAATTGTGTGCGTCTGTCATCACAACTATGGCGGGAATTTCCTTTGAATATCTGGGCCATTTCTTACCTTTTCCAGATTGCGATTAACACTGCTACTACTACCATTAGAAGACAAATATGGCCCTACTACGAGGGCCTGGTTTGAGGCACCCATCGTATTTAGATATTCCATTTACAAAGTTGATCAACAAGAATTCGTTTCTCAGTGTTAATGCACGCGATAATCCCCGCATGTTACATCAACACTTTCATGGAGTCGAGAGACTAGCGCAAAAACTGAAATGGGGGTGGTGTGCTGAATACTGTGAGAGACTGTGGTGTGTATTTATGCTGATTTTTCGATGATCATAGTCCGTTGTAGGCTTGACTGTGTAGTGGAATGAATGGACTTGAATGGGCTAGATTCATGGCACAATACATCATCTCTAACAGGTATAGAACTGAAGTTAAGAATCAAGAAAATGTAATGTATTCAACACAGACATATATTTCCTGCGAATCACATGCCTTTCATAGATTGTCATAGATTGTACCCTGCCTGCCGTAGTCTAATTGTTATCTAAAATTTCACCAAAATCTTATTCTTGGAATTTGGTTGGAATGATCTAATTTTTGGTTTGAACTCTCTTATGGTTAGAATGACAAAATTAATCTGTCAAATTTGCCTAATTAAGTTTGTTGCAAGAATTATTTTTAAGAATATTAAATTTATTTATATGTTTATAAACAAATTTTAAATAACAAATTAAAACCAAGGCAAGTCTTTTAAAACTATAATTTTAAATCAATAAAGACACAATATGCAAATTTTATTTATGTATATTCCATGTAAATGTGAATATATCAACATGGAAGGAGTGCAATACATATTATTTACAAGTTTTTGGGCTAGCCTTTTATTGCAAATAATTGATGAACATGATCAACCATCATTGATTCACCGGAATCAAATGGAAACATTGTAATCCCTCAAATCTTGAACATGTAAAAACTATTAACTCTCTTAGATTTTGACCTAGGTTTAGGTTTTGTTTTAGGTTTATAGTTTAGAAGGAGAGGGTTGGTATTATGGGGAGCTATTTTGGAACGAAAAAAACCCATTATTTCCTCCAAAAACCACTTGAAAAACAACCATTGGTAGTCTTGAACTCCCACAAATGTAAGATCTAACCATACCAGGTATGGTTGGAACTGAACTATTCGGGATCTAGTACTTAACTCATACAAACAAAGTGTCTAGTTTGGTAACCAGTACAAATAGGCCCTCTAATTGGGCTTTTCTACTTGTTATTACTTAGGTCTATCTATCTGGTTAGATAATAAGAATAAGAATAATTAATTAATATTGTTTTATTAGCTATTTAATTCATTTTTTTGTTGTGAAACTTTGTATAATTTGACAAATTCAAAGGTTTCAAGGTTTTTCACTTTGCTAAATTTATTTATATATTTAAAAATAGATTTTAAACAACAAAAAATATGATTTAACCAATTAAAAACATGTTATTACTTCCGATTAAAAAATGTAATTACTTTCCCAATTTAAAGGGTTCTTAGTTTTTCATAGTGCTAAATTTATTTATATATTTAAAAATGGATTTAAAAAAAATGATTTAGCCAATCAAAAAATGTAGCTAATTCAATATAGACACATATTTGCACTAAAACATATACCTTTTATAAATTATCCCATCCGTGAGCAAAATATTTTCTAGATTCTTAAGAAATTTGACCAAAATCTTATTATTGGAATTATAAAATTAATCTATAAATTTTGGTTAATTCAAATGTTTCAGTTTTTTCACAATGCTAAATTTATTTATATATTAAAAAATAGTTTAAAAAGAAAAAAACCAAAAACTATTTCATGAAATTTTAACTGAAAACACTTATAATAAAAATTACTAAATAATACTTCATTATAATTAGTTAAATTTGTGTTTTTATAAATAAATCAAGTGAGAATGATACATCTACATTATATATTCATTAAGCTTTATGGGCTTTTTCACCTTATCTTTGAGATGAACCACATTATTTGGTTCAAAACATCTAAACTAATGATATAATTAATGTGATTAATCAAAAAAATATTTATCTAATTTATAGACTTGTATTCATGTAAAATTTATAAAATTCTAAAATTTAATCAATAAAATTTAAACAATTAAAATATTTCAGAAAAATTTATAACATTAAATTTATTTATAATATTTTTAAATTAAAAAAAAAAAATTAACCCCCCAGAAAACCTTATTTCTCGCTATTCCTAACAAAAAAACTCTAAATTTTTTTAATAAACAATCCTGTGTCACTGTCTGTTTAATTCGTTTTCTACGTGAAGCTTTGTATACTTGTATTCATGTCAAATTTTTCACCTCTGTTGAAGCAGGTAGCCCGTTTTCATTCGTTTTTACGCTATTTTTTTTTTTTTTGTAAATTTTGTGGATCCATTCCATTTTCTATTTATATTTAAAAGACAGGCTACATAATATTAAAGTCAGACTTTGGCCTCAACCTACCCGCAGGAAACCAGGTCTGTCGGCCATCTAAATGCATGATAAGCATTCCAGAACTGAAATTGTTTCATACGTCTAAACTTCTCATGTGCTATCTGTCCTATTTCTATAGTTTTTGCATTCCTAGAACATAAGGAAAATTCATTTCTAAATAGCAAAAGCATCAAAATTTAGAAAAGCAAAGCATCAAAATTTATAAAAGACAGAGCTGCTATGCCTCTGAAGAAGAGACTGGTGCTGGGTCTTTAGCATTGGACCCGGGCATTTCTGCTTGTTGGAGCTGTTGAAGAAGCTGTTGGAGGAGATTTTCCATCCGTCCTACATTATCATCCATTCTGATTACTCTATCAACTGTCTGATATTGTGTTATCTTGACATGCTAGAGCTGGTCTTGAATTTCTAGAATTTGAGCCTGAGGGCTAGTTCCTGGCTTTACTGGTTTCGTCTGAGCATGAACGGGATGAAAGCTCTGAATAGCTTTCGCTATTAGACATTTCACTATCCAATAAGTGTGGATATTCTGGTTGAATAAAGTGAGGCGGCCTCTAGTGTTGCCTGGATCTGTAATAAAATCCAATATTTCTGCTGCTGTCTCATTGTCCTCAGGTTCGGTTTGGATTTCTGCTTCCCATCCCCGAATTTCTTGCCTTACTTTGGAGGAATTTCCCATTACATAAGTGGCTGCTAACGTTTCCAAATGCTCCTGGTTTGTTTTGTGTCCTTGTTTCACAGGGGCTGGCTGTGGTTGAACTGGTTGTTTTCCTTTGCCTACCTCGATCCTTGTACGACGTTTTCCCATTTCTGAAGAGTTCCTATAAGCAAACACTGACAGACCAAATCGAATAGCAACGAGATAAGGAGTTAGTTCGGTATAATCTATGTGCCACCTGTGGGCATTGATGTCAAGATTTACATACAAATAACGGAGCTCCACCCGTATGGGTATACTCTGCATCCGGTAAGAAGGATCAATTGCATGGGCCATGGCCCTCTGGTAGGATACAAAGGCAACTTCTGAAATTAAGATTCCAAATATCCTTATGCTGAATGAATTGCTTACCACTGTAGGCATCGACACTATGCAGAAGAATGAGACTATTATTCCTCTATTTACGCTATTATTCCTCTATTTATGTCAAATATCTCGTACTGTGTTTAATCTTTGTGATACTTGTGTTTATGTGAAATTTGTCGCTCTCTTTGTGGTAGAAGATTTTATATCTTGTGTTAATCGCAATATGTCACATTGTTCTATTTGGACATTACTATTGACTATGGCTTTATTGAAATGACATACCAAGGGATATTATGATGATACAGAAACATAACCACACGATACATGCACTTGACAAAGTAGCAACAGGAAAATATACGTTGTGGTGTTAAATGGTGGAAAACACTACAAATTAACCCTAGGCTTATGTTATTACATTTGGAGGTCAAATTGGTGGAAAAAATTAGAAATAATGCTATTATTGTGATACAATTGTGTTTTATGGTGTATATTGGTTGATATGTTTTTTTTTATTTTTCTCTAAATATGTTTTTAGGAATTTGTATTAATTATTCAAAGTTTCATATGTATAATTTTTTAATTTTGAAATATTAATGGATTTGTTAATTAATTAGTTATTTTATTTTATTTTATTATTTAGTAGATAAGTTATCATAATTTAATTGTGAAATTAATAGTGGGACAATTATAACTGGTTGTATTTGGGAATGCAAGCTAACTCATCACTAATAACCATAACCATGTTATTCTTGAGAGATGCTTGTGGGTCTTGGGCCCAGATCTTAGTCAAAAAAAAGTATTAATTAATTACAAAAATATTTCCACTAATAAAATAATATAAAATAAAATTTTGATTTATTATAAAAATAAATTTATATTTACCGAAGAGTTTACATCAATAAATAGATAAATATTTAATTATTTAGTATATTATTTTTTTATTTTCAATTAGTAAATGTTTTTGCCCTTCCATATTTAAATTATTATATGTGATGTTAAAAGCTATGGAAAGTTTCATCAATTAAGCTATTTATATTTTGAGTTATTAAAATGAACACATGTATACATTTGTAAAGAAAATTGGTAATTAAAAAAATTATAACCTATTATAAAATTTATAATAAGGTTAAGAATTTTTAAAAAAATATTTATTTATTTATTTTATTAAAAACTAATCTTAATTTATTTATATTAAGAAATTTTTAAAAATAAAACCACACTGCAAGGAAATTAGCAACCACATGGTATTAAATTGGTGGAAAACACCAGAAATTAACACTATGTTTATGGTATTACATAGAATAATGCATGTAAGATTAAAATGATAGAAAATATTAGAAATAAACCACTTTAAATTACATTTGGTATTTTATTGTTCAGGATGGGCATGATGCGTATAAGAAGTTTCCACTATGTATACTACGAAATGTTTTGCCATTGTATGTATTAGGAATTTTCCACTGTGTGTATTGGGAAGTTTCCACTGTGTGCATGGAATGTATGGTATGTATTTTTATGTACATGGTTGACGTGTCCCCTATATAATGCATCCAGGGTGTCGGTCTGGCTCTATTAATATATGAAATTCAAAGGGGAGTTGGTCTCACTCCAATGGAATATGAAATTCAATGGGGTGAGTTGGTCTATGAAACACACTGAATACCTAGGTCATGAGTGGATTTATCTTTGCGGGACTAATAACCTAGACTCATTTAGGGCGGAAAGAAAGAAACATGGGCTAGAAGCCCATCTGTATTTTTTTTTCAGCTATTTGATATTAATGCAATGTGCTGCGATGCTATTTTCTATGTCATTGCTGCAGGAGGTAGCAGGTGGAAGAAACACCCAAAGAGGAACTGGTCATCCAAAGGAGGCTCGAAGGTACACCACTATATATGAAGGATGGTGCATGTAAAGAAAGAATAGGAGAGTGGATGTAGTGGTCACAAGCGTAAATCCACCCCTCAGAGGGGCAAGGAGGATCGAACTCAGAAACCTCAAAACGAGCTGGAAGGAAATCACTCAGCCAACATATTAAAACAATGACCCAAGCACATATTTTAGAGACCCCTTCCCAAGTTCGCCAACTGATCACAGGATGGGAGGAATACCTTGGCTCACATGCAAAGTAGAATATACAGGACCAAGAGTGGATACTACTGGTCCCGGACCTCAGAAACACCAGAGGCAGGCTCTTGCAATATCAACAATAAATTCACTTATACTGGCTCATGAGAAACATCATGGCGAAGGCTATTGTGCACTCAGATAAAATTGTTAGAACATACTCGGGCCTTCAGAAAATCCAAAAGGATTTCCAACTGGTCCAACTCCAAATTCAACAACAAAATGTCAGATTGAGGCTGATGGAAAATCCAATTAGATGCCCACCTTAGTCATAAATTTCAGGCTGCATTACTAAGGACCTATTGTGCTACTCAACAATCCCCCATTATAATTAGATAGATCATTTATAATGGGGACCCTTTTAAATTTTGATATAGAATAATAAAACAAGTCATTTTATTTAAAATGACAGAAAAATTTCTTATCCAAACTCACGCTCTAATTCTATTGGCTGAACGACTTTAAACAAAAGATTATTGAAGGCTTTATCACATATTGTACATCACGTGTTGCAAGGATAAACCAAAGCGCCCCATTATATAAAGTTGCGATGCGATGTCACCCGACTCATAAAGAAAATACATGAAAGACTTTGAAAAAACTTAAAGGAAAAAGATTCCAACAATAATAAAGTTTGCAGTAGGTCCTACCAATCTACCATATCACCTATTGCTTCCACGCCATCAAAAAAGTAATTAGGTGTATCATTAGTAATTCCCACTCCAATTATCTCATGTGATATATTGAAATTTCCATATCGCAATTCTTCATCGCACACACCTATTCCTCGATCTTTGTGATCACAAAACTTTTATTGCATCATGAAACTTCAAACAAGCTTGGTCTTCCAATTCTCCAATGTGATATGATTCCGATACGCGATTACGTTTTCATTTTAGTTTCTAAGTATGACAAGACTTAATCGCATATAGGAAAAATATAATATCACATGTTTTAAGATGTGTTCTTAAGAAAATATATGATGCAAGGTGTCCAACAGTGCGTTGTGCTATTGGTTAAACCACGTGAATGCACATTTTCATTTATTAATGAAGCATAACATTATTTATGTTCTTGAGATCCCAAATGATTTGATTTCCTTCACTTAATTTTTCTTGATTTTCTGCATTAAAACGTATCTCTTATATCACTTCATTACTTTATCATAATTCTCTCACATCCCAAGTATTTTTCTTCATTCTCACCTATTTCTCTCTACAATAGGCTAGTCCCAACAAGAAAGAATTTTGAGAAATGTTGAAAGCTAACAAGAAGAATAGGAAGCCTACATTTCCACCATAGGAGGATCCTCCTACTATGAATATCACTGAGATGCCCCCATTTTTCTCTGATACAAAATGCACCATAGATTCTGAAACTTCTTCATGGAAATCCATGTACAAACTATTCGAGGATGAAGAACCTAGAATAATCCAAAGGGTAGCCACGAACGATGACTCTTTGTTGTCTTTTGAACTAATTACAATAATGTTGTCAATTCATTCCTTCATCAAATTGTTGCTCAACCTAAGATTCTACCCTACACATACATGGTTAAGTGGGTTATTGATAATTTGAATAGTTTCTAAAGGACCTTCCTAACCTCAAGGCAGAAAATATTCAGGTCTTTCAGAGTTAAATACTTGAAGAAAATGTATAATCTAATAGACCCACAAAAGATATATGATAAGAATTTCCTGCAGCAGTTTGCATATGAAAATAAGGTCGAGTTACAGTTGATAAGACAATGGATATGAGATCCAAATAAGCATAAGCACGATGAAAAGTGTATGTATTCTATATCTTCCCTCATTGATCCTCATTTTTATACTTCTGGAATGATGTGTAGGTTGTTTGGATACCCCAATACAACAAAGTTTTGAGTTAAATGGGTTCCCCTCATTGATGTTGTATCAGATTTCTACATAATGGATTGGGCCACTATCCTGTCAAATAATATAGCCTCCTAAACCGTAGCCTATAGAAAATACCGAAAATTATCTACCAAGATAGTGCCTCCATTTTATATGAGCACAAACATCGTGGACACCATGTTTTTTACCTCTAATTTCCCATCCATGGGATGGAAATGGATCTTGGAAGACCCTACTCCTATCAAAATTTATCACAAGGTCATCTGGGAGTCTAATTTTCAATCACATTTTTATAAAATATGTCATGGAGTCATGTTACCTTTACATTAAGATATCTTTGGTGAAAAATAACCAATATTATTCAATGAATCTAGAGATGATTTCACAGCTATAGGAAAGTGGTTAGGAAAAAAGCTATTCACGTATTTTAGGGTTTTTGGTGGTGTAGCCAGGCCTCATGTTCTCCCACTCTATGTCCCTGATAAACTCTTGGCTTGAGAAGTTTCCTATCAAACTATGTGAAATGGATTAAAAAAAGCGCTAAAAGAAGCCAATAAATCTGTCTCGCCATCATTTCCCATCCATTTTTACGTCTATCCTTTGGATAATTTCAAACACATTCGGATTCAAATTAACCAAATATAGTGTCTAAACTTTCCCACCATTCCTGATAGGTAGTATGACCCAAAGAAAGTGGCTTAAAATTTCATAGCTCTCACTAAAGTGATACAATTCATACATGAGCCTGATGACTTTGATGATCTATTTGAGTCTTCCCAAATATACCTAGATGTAGAGAAGTTGGAAGAAAGTTGTGTGAGTCCAGAGAAACTTTATGAGTTCAAGGAATACATGAATAAAAGGTTGGAGAATCTACTTCTTGACACATTGAGGGTTTTTCAACTAGTTTTACAAGCAGAGCAAGATTCTGCAAAGTCTTCAAAGGATAAAAATGTGACACATAAAACAAAAGATACCACATATTCAGAGAAAAAAACTGGTGAAATATTGTTTAGCATTATTTAGATAAGTTCTAGGATTAGTTTAATAAAAAAAATTAGAGGATCACAAGTAGAAAATACCTCAATTCAAAAAGAAACAATCAACACTCTTGAGACTAATAAGTAGAGCCTACTTATTGTTGGGGCTTCTGACACAACTGTTAATACATAAGATGTGGAATGCATCCTATCGTACCCTTCTTCAAAAAAATTTCTTCAGATCAAAGAGGTTCCTCCTCTCAAAATATTTTTACAGTCCCAAGCATAAGGCTATAATGAGCAGGCAAAGGAAGAGGAGGAGGGTTGAGCAATCCTGGGAACCAGTTCCTCGAGATGTACTAATGGAATGGATGTTGTATGGAAGGATCCATAAACCAAACCCTCTAATGACTTAACCAGTCTATCGCAGTTTGCAAGGGCATATGAAACAACCACCATTGACAAAGCTTCATAAGTGCAGTAATTAATCGAAGACAAATATGAAATGATTCAACAGTTGGAAGAAGAATTGTTAAAACAAAGCATTGATCATCAATGGAAAGTAAAACTATCAAAATTGCAATAGATCTTTGATTAAATGAGACTCTAGCATGAAACTGACATCAAGATTAAAGATGCTCAGCTACAAGAACTCCAATCTAAAATTGAGCGATTAAAGGATAATCCTAAAACTGATGATTTTAGGAAATAAGTAGTAGGACTTAACACCCTCCTATTTCCACAGGAGGCGGTCTTTTACCAAAAACTGGTAGTAATCAATGATCTATGTGATGCAAGAGATTCACTAATGAATCAGTCAACCGATGTGATGATAAATTTTGAATACATTGATGGAAATATTTCTGAGTATATCACATGGAAAGACAGTGCAAAGGGAGGAGCAACAAACCTTCCAAGAATAGAATACTGACACAAATAAATCCTTTTTACATATTGGGATATATAATTAAAACAAGAATAAAGAGACATCTTCAGAGAAAGAGATATCACAAGCCATATTACTGAAAATATCAGTGACAACATGTTTAGCACTAATCTAATTCAGGAATGGCCAATTGGTTCCTTGCCCAATATAAAAATATTAATGATATCATGGTAGTAATGGTCCAAGAGGAAGGAGGATAACATTAAAAAATTATCAAAGTTAAATCTTGAAAAATATTGGCAATATGTGATAAAGCCACATAGCCAATGGTTGATGTTGCGATGCCTTGCAGACACAACTTCTCACATGCTTCCTGCAGTTTCAGATGTAGTGTATGCAAGACATATGCACATAAGGTGAGCTCAGCCTCCTCAATTGAAACACATGATGGATATCTATGAGCTATAATAATAAATGCGAAAGCAACCAACGTCCAATTCTTGAGTTTATTGTTCAAACATGCTCTATTTTTGTTCTCTTCTCTGTTATTTTAAGGATGGTTGTTCAAACCTCATTATTTTATGTATTTACTATATTTATAGTTCTAGTCTTAACTAGAAAAAAACTTTCATGTCTTTTAGAAAAGGGTTGTGAATTTTTGCAAGAATTATTTAGAAAGTTCCACTACTATACCTTTTTAAATGATCTTAATAGAAAGTCTAGACCAAGGTTATTTGTTGCATGAGCAGAGTTATGATATATAGGGTACTTCTATATTTATATGACTGTTTTGTTTACATGTGATTGATAGTCATATTTCTCTTCAATTTTTTTTATTTTATATATATCCTAAAATACAATTGAGCATTAATTCAATACTGAACATGTGAGAGTTCCATCTTCAAATATATGTACAAGACAAACCGGATCTTTCATGGGTGAAAATGTGAAGTTGGGTTACACTTTTTGCCCTTTTTTGAGAAAAAACTTTCATTTTTTTTGGTTCATCAACTTTCTGCAAACTATAACAATTTTTCTATTTAGAATTTCAGTTTGCGATAAAAAAAAAGTTCTCAGAAATTTTGTTAGCTTTCTATGACTTATTTTTTGAAATTTTTTTATGCAGATTTGATATGCCAACTTAGTGTTTCTTTGAGTGTATGTTTCTTAACAATGAAAGGATTCATAAGAAGTCATGTTAATCTGCAATGTTGTATTCATTGAAAATTTGTGTTTTTGAGAAAAAAAATGTGTTAGAACAATCTAGACAGAGTCTACTTCGGTTTCGTCATATTTACAAAGCCAATGGATGCATATCATAATTAATAGATTTTTTTGAACTGGTCCAATATGAAAAAAATGCATATTTTGGATATGTTTCGCGACACAACAAATTTCTTAACATATAAGTTATAAACTAAAAATCTGAAAGCTACCTATTAGATATGAAAAACCAATGTGATGCCCCATAATTTTATTCAATTTTTTTTACAATGTATTTTGGGAGATATATAATTTTGATTTCACTGAATCACAATGACCCTCAGAAATTGTTTGCACCCATTTTATTAAAAAAACTAATTAAAATTAGTAAATGTTTATGAAATTCCATAAAATTTATATTTCCTGAAAGTAGATTCAATTCTGAAAATTCTTGTCTTGGTTCTGATATTTAATTCAGAATGTTTCATGGAGTTTATCAGCCCAAATTTGCAGAAACATCAAGCTGCATAACTAGTGACGCGTTAGTTCGGCCGAACTTTGATTAAAAGTTTGGCCAAACTATTTTTTGCGCCGACGGCCTGTTAAGTCTAACGACTTAATAGTTTGGCCAAACTCTTAATCAAAGTTCAGCTGAACTTTTAATAAAAGTTTTGCCGAACTTTAATTTAATTTTCTGTCCGCCGGAAAATTTTGCGGCGCCCCTCCTAAAACACATTTTGCTGCCATATAAATTGCCACGAAATCATTCATAATTTTCACACATTTCACACATTTGGTATGATTGTATAAAGGTCTTGGTTTGGGTTTAAAGACTTTTCTTAGAGGTTTGGGTTTAAGGGCATTTCTTGGAGGCGGACCTATTTTACAAATAATTGTTTTGGGTTTAAGGACTTTTCTTGGAGGACATTTCTTTGAGATGGTTTGATATTTCAAAAAATTGTTTTGGGTTTCAAGAATTTTCTTGGACGTACATTCAAAGGAAATTTCTTAGAGGTATGTGATACATTTTTTTGGATGTTTCATGTTCATTTTTTTTTTAAAGTATGGATTTGTGCTTAATTTTGAATTCTTGGAGATGGTTTGATTTTGCAAAGAATTGTTTTGGGTTTAAAGACTTTTCTTGGAGGCGGCCTGATTTTGCAAAGAATTGTTTTGGGTTTAAGGAATTTTCTTGGACGTACATTCGAAGGACATTTCTTGGTGGTATGAAATACATTTTTTTGGATTTTTTTGTGCTTCATTTTTTTTGAAAGTATGGAGTTGGGATTAATTTCGAAAAGACATTTTCTGGAAGTATTTTTTGAAGTATTTTTTAAAGTGATTTTTTTTAAGTTGGAGGCATTTTTTGAAGTGCCATTTTTTTAGCGTACGTGTTTTGAGTTGAAGTAAATATTTTTAGCTTCGTTTCATTTTTATAAGACATTTTTTTCTCGAATTTTTTTAAAGTAAGTGTTTTGGATTGGAGTATGTATTTTTTGCAAAAAAATTAAAATGATTTTTTTTTTTTTAAATTAAATCTTTTGTGATGCTTTTTCTGATTGAGTTATTGTCTAATTTTTTGAAGGAAATTATTTGAACTTCATACTCTATTATCATGGGAAATCGAAGGACTTGTGCGAGAAAATATGATTCAAAAAGAGACCCTGAGGAACGTAGAGAAGAGACGAGACAATCTCGAAAAAGAAAGATAAAAGCCCTCTCAAATATTGAAGAGGAAAATCAACCTTAAGAAGAAATTGAAACAGGTATGTAAATTTAAATATTATGATCTATTGATATATTTAAAATTTTCCTAGTGTAAAATGTGAAGCTTAATTTTTATTTGATGAACTAATTTGAATTTAAATATTTTGTTTAATGTAAATAGTCAGAGATATTCCTCAAAAAATTGATGATGAGATACAAAATTTTGAAAGAGAAAGTGAAAGAGGTATTGAACCAATGATTGAAGATGGTGAAAATATTGAAAGAAATTCAAATGAAGAAATTGAATCACAAGATATATATATATATATATATATATAAAATTAGATACATGCACGTATTATTGAAATTATACATATATTTATTAATTTACTTATTTATTGTTCATATTATACATTATTATGTACTATTTTTTCGAATATGTACGATTGAAATTAGTGTCATTGATGAGATGTTAGAAAATGTTGACACTCACACATATGGAGATAAAAAACCTGACCATGTTATACGCTATCGTGTTAACTGCATTTTTGAAAAGTATTTCTTAAATGAGCGGGTGACAGTTCATGCTCAAATGTTGAAAGGTCTCCTATCATTAAGGAAATTAAAAGAAGCTATGACACTACTGGGTATTCGAAAATCAACCAAAGATAAAAAAAAAAATGAAGGAAAATGTGATACAAAATATAAGTAGTACTATAAATTCAATTAAGTGATCTAGAGATAAAAATGTTTCAATTGTACATAGAGGAATACATATGGCAATGGTTTCATCAAGTACTAAAGAGAATCATTTGGTAACATCTATGGCACGAGCATTAGGAACCTCGCAAAAAACTTTGCACAAACATCAGAAATTTCGGCTGCAAGTAGATGTAAATGATGAACTCACTTGTTAGAGAGCTATTTATAGGAGACCATACAAAGATAGTCTTGGAGAAAATATTAAAAAAATAATATATGAATATTGGAAGAACAATTCATGTGCTTCGCCAACTACAAGGTATGTGATGCAAAGAAGAATAACACGAAATTAGTACGAAGAAAATGAAAAATATTTCTTGGAAACCACTCAGATAGAGTTATTCAACAAGTTCAAAGAAGAAAATCATCAAATTCATGTTTCAATCAGTGCTTTTGTTCAACAAAAACCATGGTATGTAAAACCTATCACTGTATGCAACACTTGTTGTTGCCATTATCATGTGGAATTTGAGTTATATTATGACACATTCCTTGAATTTGGTAGAAAATTTTGGAAGGATTCACCTCCTCCTTCCACTATCCGTGATTTCATATCTCAAATTCTATGTGAAAGAGAGAAGAGAAAACGATGATTCTTAAAAAAGCAGAAATGTATTGGGTAGTAAAGTATGAAATGAATTGTAGGTAGCTAAATTTCAAAATAAATATCGTACTAATATAAATGATCAATCATTTTCCAACATGAAAGTGAAATGGAAGAGATGAATATATCGATGCATCGATTCAAGGTGCAAATAGTGTTAAAAGAATTGAATTACTGAAAAATGAGAAATTTTGATAGACTTTTGAGAAAAGTTTGAGCGAAAATTTAAAAATACGTAACCATTCCCATAGAGCTCGATGGCAAGACTTGCATTCAAATCTCGTGAAGTTTTCCACCGGGGACGATTTTTTCAGTGATTGATTTTGCAGAAAACTACACATTTGTTCCACAAAAAGAATTCAGAGTGAATACTATCATTCTGACCAAGTCTCCATGCTCATCCATATTTTATATAGACATGCTGAAAAAAATGTCGATCATATAAAAATCAGGAGTGAAAATTGGCATATCATTAAAGAATATCACTTTTATATTAGTGACGATCGTACACATGATACATATTTTGTACAAAATTGTTTTGGAAAAAATTATGATTCCTTGAAAATTCGTGGAATAAAATTCAATGAACATTGGATATGGTCAGACGAATGTGAAATTCAATTCAAATATGCACAGTCATTCTTTTGGTTGTGTTGTCTTCATAAGAAAACCTGCATTAAACATTCTTGGAATTTCTTTGAGACTGGCCATCGAAAATGAGAACATGACAATGCAGGAGCATGCATAAAACGAGCACTTCGAAGATATCAAATGAACTCCTCTGCAAGCCAACTTGTGAACGCTAAATTTTTTTTTCAATGGTGCATAGCTGCTCTAAGCCATGAGACTAACCCATCAAAGGAAGTGCGAAGGTAAATTCAATTCAATTTTTATTGGAAATCTAATTTTAAACATTGCACATTTATCGTGCAATGATTATCTTTGATTGTATTTTGATATGATATTTACAAATTCTTCTTTTAATTTTCCATATAGAGGTTTTTATGGCATATTGGGATCGAAGATGTAGATAGATCAATTGGAAACGACGTTGAAACAATAGAAGGGACTCGAAAATTGCATTCAATTAAAACAAAGTCGTCCAGAAATTTGTTTGCATTGGATAAAAGAGAATATTCTTGTTTTTGTGATGTTTGCATAGACAACACAAAATCCAATTACGTTTGTGAAAACAAAATGTATGTAAAAGATTGGAAACATACAGAGCTAAGTACAAAGCGAAAAATGTTTGTTGCAATGTTTGATGAAATGAAATCAGAGGAAACTACAATATCATCCGATGGTGATCGAGTTTCTGATCTTGTTAGAGAACGTAACATTTGAATTGCTTTCTAATGATTTAAAGATATTGAAATAATTTAAATATGTATAATTTTGTTAAGTTTGTTTTATTGTGCAGGAGATGTTTTTTCTGTAATTGCACCTATTGAAAATGATGAAAATGTTAAGTATTATTTGATGCATTGCACTGAATGAAAAATGAAATTATTACAAAACTATAATGATCACGGACTTCAATATGACAGAGGATCTATTATACTGAAAGGTTATTTTTTCAGACAAACTAATCAAAGTTGGAACTTTGTTTACATTGAAGACCATGAACTTGATTCCATAATTTGTCAATAGAGTCACTTGGTGTGTGTAGCATGCATAAAGTTGATAGAGGTTCAATCAAAGAAAAAACAAAAATTAAGAAATGGAAAATGTCAAAATCTGATCATGAACAGATTATTGAAGATGGCATTCCATTGGAATTTTTTTGATTGAATTTCCCAAAAATTTATTCTCTTTGGATTAAATATGTTTTAGAAATTCCAGTACTCAACTAAAAGTTGAGTTGCTTATGTTATTTTTTCAAGTGTTTACACATGTACAATTTTTTTTGGTATATGCACGTGCTTTAGTATAAACTGAAAGTAGTTTTTCTATACATGTGCATTGATGAAAAATGTTACATGTATTGGATATCTATATCTATATCTATATATATATATGTTAGATACAGTGCGGAACTAGTTTTCTAACATGTACATTGATGAAAAACTAGTTGGATTTTCATTAAAAAGTATCCACAATGTAAATAAATCATACGCAACATAGTTTTCCCTAGAAAGATTCAATTTGAACCAGAGACTAGAACACTTCTCCGATGCTACAAGGACTGACCCACATCTCTATTCTGGATTGAAAATCTAGTACAAAATTTGTTTGCCCAATGGTCGGATATGTTCAATGTGCATTGATGAAAAATGTTACTTACATATTGGATATATATGTTATAGAATGAAATTAATTGTTAAAGTAGTTTTACTATGTGAATTGATGAAAAATGATTTAAATGTACTCAATATATATGTTCTAGAATGAAATTTTAACTAAAATTAGTTTTTCTATGTGCATTGATGAAAAATTGTATTGGATATCTACACAAACTTAATGTGCCCAATATTTCTTCTGAGATTTTTTGGTAAAAAGTATCCGTGCAATGTAAATAAATCATCCACAGTATATTTTTGTATGAATATTCCTTTCAGAAAAGAGACTCAGAGCATTTCTCCGACTTTTGGTGGGATTTGACCCATATCTCTATTCCTGATTGAAAATCTAGTACAAAATTTGTATGTCCAATGGTTGGATATATGTTCTATGTTCTAGAATTAAATTAACTGAATGTCATCAATTTACAAAATTATAAATAAAAAAGGCTACCTATTTGAGTGCATTAATGACATTGACCCAAATTCAACAAACATATATGTACTTCTTATATTTCCAATCAAAATTAAAGGGATAATTTGTACATATATCTACTTATTTAAACTTTTTTTCCAATTAGAGTTCAATTGATACATGGTTAGTTGCATTGAAAAGCTATGTTATTCCTATTGGAAATTGTTTCATTCAAACAAGGCTATGTAGAGATCAAAAGTAATCTTAAGATTCCAAATGTACTTCAACCATCCAAAACTTGAGTTTTAAACTTTTTTTGATTAAATCAAAACAATTTACAAGTCACATAGGAGTCTTCTATCTAAGCCAAATGTATATTGAAACCATCCAAAACTTATATCAAAACATTTAACATTTAACATTAAATCAAAATTAAAGGGATTTACATATAACTACTTCTTTATTCTTTTTGATTAAATCAAAACAATACTTCACATGGGAGTCTTCCATCTAGGCCAAATGTATATTGAAACCATCCAAAACTTAAATAAAAAAATTTAACATGTTATATCTTGAAACATTTAACATTTAACATTAAATCAAAATTAAAGTGATTTACATATAACTACTTTAATCTTTTTGAATATATCAAAAAAATACTTCAAATAGGAGTATCTTCCATCTAGGCCAAATGTAGGCCAAATGTAGATTGAAAACATCCAGAACTTAGATCAAAACATTTAACATTATATCAAAACATTTAACATTTAACATTAATCAAAATTAAAGTTTACATATATATAATGAACATAATATTTGCATAGCAGACCAGTCTCCTGGGTTTCCTAACAGCCAACACCAGGAGAATTGAATCCATCGAGAAAAGGCGCCCATAACGGAAAAAATCTAAAGAGGACTTGACATCATACTAGATGCTTCGATGTGTGTAGGAGGATTCTCCTCCCTTGTTGAACAACCGTAGTCCTCAGGATCATCATCTACTCCTTGGAGTGATGGGAGGAGTTGTTCGCTGCTAGAGCTCATCAAGGTGGATGTTGTTGGAAGAGTTCTTACGACCTTCACACAGTCTAGAAGTGCATTGATGGCTTAGGATGAGTGGAATTTCTCCACCACTTCCTGGAACTAGAAGCACCTTCATCTTGTGGCTCCTCCTGAAAAGAGATGGAAATGGTCGCCGTAAATCACGGTCTGACCATAGTGCTGGTGAAGTGAAATTGTGCTTCATTGCTTGCTGGAGGAGGGTGGCTACCTGTGTCATGGATGGAAAGAGGAGGGCGAGAGCCAGTACTCCTGCCCCCTCCATCCCTACCCCCCCCCCCCCGCTCCCCACCCCCTCCCTTCTGCAACGTATCCATTGTCTATGCATGGGGTCTTCCATAGGCCAAATGTAGATTGAAACCATAAAAAACTTAGATCAAAACGTTTAACATTATATCAAAACATTTAAAACATTTAACATTAAATCAAAATTAAATGGATTTACATTTAAAAAATTTAACATTAAATCAAAATTAAAGGGATTTACATTAAATGTAGATTAAAATCATATCCAAAACATAAGTTTTAAAAACTTTTTGATTATATATCGTGCAACATTACTTCACATGCCATGCCAATTATAGTTCAATTATACAATAGAAACATTTAACATTATACCACATGTGTCAAATGTATATTGAAACTATCCAAAACTTAAGTTTTAAAAACTTATTGATTATATATCATGCAACATTAAAACATTAAACATTTAAAACGTTAAATATCACATGAAAAATGTAGATTGAAACCATCCAAAACTTGAGTTTTAATTTTTTTTTTATTATATATCGTGCAACATTACTTCACATGCCATGTCAATTATAGTTCAACTATCCAATAGAAACATTTAACATTATACCACATGTGCCAAATGTTGATTGAAACCATCCAAAACTTAAGTTTTAAAAACTTTTTGATTATATATCATGCAACATTAAAACATTAAACATTTAAAACATTAAATATCACATGCGGGAAATGTAGATTAAAACCATCCAAAACTTGAGTTTTAAAAACTTTTTGATTATATATATCATTACTTCACATGCTATGCCAATTATAGTTCAACTAGATCCAATAGAAACATTTAACAAATTATATACCACATGTGCCAAATGTAGATTGAAACCATCCAAAACTTTAAGTTTTAAAAGCCTTTTGATTATATATCGTGCAACATTAAAACATTAAACATTTAAAGTTCATTAAATATCACATGCGAAATGTAGATTGAAACCATCAAAAACTTGAGTTTTAAAAACTTTTTGATTATATCATACATAACATTACTTCACATGCCATGCCAATTATAGTTCAACTATCCAATAAAAACATTTAACATTACATCACATGCCAAATGTAGATTGAAACCATCCAAAACTTTTAACTTTTAATTTAACAAAAAATTATAGATCACAACATTACTTCACATGCCAAATGTACTCCAAGCATCCAAAACTTAAATTTAAAAAAAAAAACAAATTATAACACATCATTACATAACATGAAAAATGTAGTTCAAATGACAACATTAATTTATAGATGACAACATTACTATTAGTTCAATTATCCAAAAAAATTTTTAAAAACCAAACAAATTATATAACAACATTACTTCACATTCACATACATAAAAAGTACTAAAACCATCCAAAAATTATTTTTGGAACAAAATAAATTATATTACGCAATAAATATGTCCAAAAATTGTAGATCTCGCAAGTATCAAAGTTTGTATCAAGTTATATATATATATATATATATATATATATATATATATATATATATATATATATGTCTGTGAATCTAAATAATATATAAAAAATAAAATTTAAGACTATCTAAATCTTGAAATCAAATCTACAAATCATGTTCATCAAATAGAGATGGATCTAGCGTCTTTCCTATCAGGGTCTCAATCCGCGCACTATTATGTGAAGCATGGGAAACCTACATACACAATGCACATGTACTTGAAAATTAGAATTTGATGTTTTAAAAATGAGTGAGAATATATGTAGAATTCCATGTAAAAAACAAAATATAACAAAAAAATCATGCAATACCTCATGAGGTTCCCTCTCCATTTGATGAACAAGTTCCGCCCCCATAGGAACATCTGCAACGGTAAATTGTACAATATACATGTACAGTTATATATATATATATATATATATATATATATATATATATATATTAAAAAATTTCAAATGAAAATGCACATGTGCATATATAAACTTATTTTCAATAATATTAAATTAGACAACTTGTTCAAATGGTTGAAATGGTGTGCATGTTCTTATCTCTGTTGCTAGAGTCCGTGGATTAAAGAAATATTCTATAGGAACCTAAATTCAAAAAAATTAAAATAACTCAAAATATATATATATATATATATGAAAAACTTTTAAACATAAATTTTAGAAGTGAAAAATTGTCCATACTTGTGGCTCATCTCCTAAGGAAGTAGAAGGTACATCTCCCAAGGAAGAAGAAGGTACCGCCATCCCAAAAACATCGGACGGAATCGGTATCTGTTAAAACATTTTATCATTATATATACATACATGTACATGTGTGCACAATTATTTATTTTAAAATATCACTTAAAAAACACTAACATTTTCCAACATATCTTGATGGTCAGACCCATCTGCATTGTTTGAACCAGAGGTCCCGAACGTGATATTAACATTTTCGTCATGCATCATGTGTGAGAACTACAAATGGTGTTTTAACATATAATCATACATTTTTGTTATATTAATGTACATACAAATAAATGTATACATGTACATACACATGTATTTATTACAAATTGTACACATGTATATGTATGTTAAAATAATTTCAAACCCTAAGGTCATTAACACATACCATTCTGGTGCCCTCTTCCTCATGAAGAATTAGGTCTTGCAAACCATTGCGACAATTTTTTGCATATATTCGGAGATCTTCAACATTCATGTTGTCAATCTCTTCATTTGTACAATACACAAAATTGGCACGTGCATTTTCACGTGCTATTTTTCGATTTAAACAAACATCGACTCCACCCAATCCGCTGTAAACATTTTCGATCATGACATCCCTTGCTTCTCGACTTATTTGAAAAGTCGCATCCATCTCTGACCGCAGAGTTTCAACCCGAAAAGATCGACTCACCAATGGCGGCTTAGGGTGAGGCAACTCCACATCTCGCTTAGCGCCCTTATGGTCATATAATCGACCTTTGCCCGGGCCAAAAAATTCTAACGGAAGGTCATTTTAGTTGGGTTTCATACCAAAAAAAATCTGCGTAAAACATTTGTGCAAAATAAACAGGAACCTCGTCATTCCATGGGAGGCTTCCATAGGCCGCAATGTGCCTATCATACAAATAGCGAGCTATATTTGGGTGCTTGAAATATTGCACCTTCAACATTTTTCTTTTTGGCCCTTCCTTGAAATTAAACATTGACTTGGCCACATCTTTTGTAACTTTTTGTTTTACATCCTCCCATTTATCTAGACCCATTACTATTTCATTTCTCTTTCTCATCACTTCTACAAATGTATCAGTCGTTGGCCCAAGAGTTTTGTACACATTTACAATTTCGCCCAATGAATGTGTAACTATTTCAAGTCTTTGTCAACTCTTAGCAGGTAGAGTCAGAGACACGAGATCTCTCTACAATTTTGCATGAATTTTTTCACACTTTTGTAAGCTGCATTGCGCCATGTTTGTTTCCCATGGTATGTCAGAAATGTCGGCCGAATAAGTTGTGCTGGGTAGACAACCTTCTTCTTGAATGTAGTGGTCTGCCCTGTGTCTATTTTGACCACTAGTTGGAACATTTTCGGCCTCTGCATCAATATATATAAATTTTCGTATATTATAAAAAACACATGTAAAAAAAGTTGTGCAAATTTAATGAAAAAAATATTGAAATTGATGGTAACCCTGATGTTGTTGGTTAGCATCTTCTCCAACATGACCCTGCTAAGAACCAGACCTAGAATGACCCTGCTGAGAACTAGACCCAAAATGACCCTGCTGAGAACCAACAGCCATTGATTGGCCTTCGGGGGAATAAATATCACCCCCTTCACACAACCTGCTACCACTCATTGATGGCCCTCTAAGTGGATTTGAACCACCACCAACCTCTCGAGATGAGAGAGAAGCTTCATAAACAAATATGAATTTATAATCAATTGAAAAATACATTCATGTGTACATATAAATACATATACATATTCATTGATTAAATTGTGTGAACCATACCACGACTAGGTGAACCATGGGCATGCTCCATGGATGGAGTAGAGACCCTTCTCCTCTTAGCTCCTAAAAATTAAAAAATTAAACTTATTAACAACTAATTTAACTCACAAAGTTAATAAAAAATCAATTTCATATGTACACACATGTATGGAGATTTAAGATTATATTTAAATACCGTGAACATCCCCCGATCCCTGAACCCCCATATGGGATTCGGTTGATCTTCGTCGTTCATCCTCCATGATATATATATCTATTGGTGGACATTTACACAAAATAGATTTCAGAAAATCAATTTGTAATTTAGTGTACACAAATTATGTAGAACACAAATTTCAAAGCAATAATTGATGTGTGAAACTCAATTTAAGCAAAAAAGAAATTATAAAAATGATAAGTTCACCAAATTGCGCTTTACATGGTGGGAGCACACTTGGTATAAAATTGAAAAAAACACATGGTCATTAAAAAAGAAGCGTGAAACTCCATTTAAACAAAAAATTCTTGAAGTCCCTGCATTTTGATTTTATTTAAAACGCGAAGTTCAATTGTTGCAAATGTGAAGTTCACCAAGTTGCGCTTTACATGGTGTGGTGGGAGCAAACTTGGTATATAATTGAAAAAAACACATGGCCATTAAAAAAGAAGCATTTATAAGTACACAACACAAACATATCCAAGATATGTTACAATGTCCATCAATAAATTTTGAAGGGGAGCGTCTCAACACTAATTCATCTTTGAGAGATGAATCTTGAATTTTTGAAGAAGAGCATCTCAAAACCAATTCATATTTGAGAGATGAATCTTGCATTGGCATTGCTCTGTATAATTCTAATTCATCTTTGATAGATGAATCATGAATTGGCATTGCCCCACACAATAGATCAACAGACATCTTATTCACATTTGTACAATGCCTTATACTAAAAAATTGAAATTGGCTAACAATATTGTTTGCTATTCCATGCAGTTCTTTTAGCCTCTCCTTCTTAACTTGGCACACGCCATTCATCTGGTTGCACACAAGTTCAGAATTGGTGAAAACTACAATTCCATTTGATCCATACTCCATCGTTGTTCCCAAGCCTTCTATCAATCCAATATAATATGCCTCGTTGTTTGTTGTTCTTCCTGGTATATTCATTTTCCTTTGGACGACTTTGCTAGTCACAATATTGGAAAGCACATATGTAATCACTGCTTTCCCTGGATTGGGATAGAAAGAAAATTCTATGCATAATTTCCATTTTTCAACCATATTTAATGGTTTTCTTATCCCTGAAAAAAAACAAATTCAATAAAAATATATATATTAAATCGACATTTATTGCAAATGCATGAGAGAAATGACACAAGATCATGAGGTAAATGACATGTGCATTGTTTATCTTAAAGTTTGACTTAAAAAGTTTATGGTAGAGTTCACATCTAAAATTAATGGGAGGAAGCCTTTAGTTTGTGGGAGAAATGGCACATGTACACAGTTTACCTTAAAGTGGTTGTGTTTTATGGATATTAGAGGAAGCCTTTAGTTTGTGGGAGAAATGACACATGTACATAGTTTACCTTAAAGTGGTTGTGTTTTATGGATATTAAAATGAAGAACTTATATTTAGATCCATTCCAGAGATTGACTGTAGGGGCATTTACTAGATATGTCACCTTTCATAAAAGATGAGATCTAAAGGCTACCTGGCCCTTTACAGACTTTGCCTATAGAACTTGTAGAAGTAAACACTAGACCTATCCCAATTTCACCATGTGAAGGGTGTAGAGGACCCGTGGAATCACTCAAGGTTGTATTATTAAACCTTTGGTTTAATGATCTTCAACCTTTGGTTGTAGATCCTTCAACCTTTGGTTGTACTTTGAAGGTCCTTGCCCTTCATCCTTCAACCGGAGGTTGTAGATCCTTCAAAGCCTCTTGTTAGAGAAGCATTTGAATATGTGAGAAACAAATTAGGAATAGTTCTTGTAAATTATCTTGTTAGAGAACCATTTGAACATGTGAGAAACAAATTAGGGATAGTTCTTGTAAATTATTGTCACTTATTTGACTTCAGAAAAAGAGCCTATAAAATTGAGTGCAATATCTATGTGGTAGAGTACACAATATCTAAGGGGGAGAATACAATATATTTGACTTCAAAATAAGAGCCTATGAAATTGAGTGCAATATCTATGTGGGAAGGAATAGAAAGAGTAACAAAAAGCATATGATTGTGTCAATAATTTGAAGTACTAAAGAAAGATAACAAAGGGCCATAAAAACTGAGTGCAATATCTATATGATATCTATATGATCAAGTGTCAATAATTTGAAGTAAATAAAGATAACAAAGGACCATCAAAATTGTGTGCAATATCTATATGGTTGTGTCAATAATTTGATAATTTGAAGTAGTCAAGGAAGATAACAAAGGACCATCAAAATTGAGTGCAATATCTATGTGGGAGAGTACACAATATCTAAGGGGGAGAATACAATATATTTGACTTCAAAAGAAGAGACTATGAAATTGAGTACAATATCTATGTGGGAGAGTACACAATATCTAAAGGGGAGAATAGATATAAGGAAGGAATAGAAAGAGTAACAAAAAGCATATGATTGTGTCAATAATTTGAATTAGTCAACAAAGATATCAAAGGACCATCAAAATTGAGTGCAATATCTATATGATATCTATATTGTGTCAATAATTTGAAGTAAAGAAAGATAAAAAAAGGACCATCAAAATTGAGTGCAACATCTATATGATTTTGTCAATAATTTGATAATTTGAAGTAGTCAAGAAAGATAACAAAGGACCATCAAAATTGAGTGCAATATCTATGTGGGAGAGTACACAATATCTAAGGGGGAGAATACAATATAAGGAAGGAACAAAAATAGTAACAAGAAGCATATGATTGTGTCAATAATTTGAAATAGTCAAGAAAGATAACAAAGGACCATCATCAAATTCAAATTGAAAGATCAAGTAGTCTTCTTCATGAAGAATAAGCATTAACTAGGTTAATCATTTAAAGGGTTCATTTTTTAATGAAAAAATTTATGAATAATATGGAATGAATCATTGTAAATTATGAATTTATGAATAATATGGATTGAATCATTGAACATTATGATAAATCTTGTATTTAAATGACATTCGATCTATGAATAAAAAATAAAATGGGATCATCTCTTAATATATATATTTGTGTGTGTGTAAGAGAGAAATAAAAAGCAAAGGTAATTCCACCAAGCCTAAAGGAGCATGTCCTAATACATTAAATTATGTCCTAATACATTAAATTATCTTTGGTTTCTAGAAGCATTAATCATGAAAGAAAAGGTAATTCCACCAAGCCTAAAGGAGCATGTCCTAATACATTAAATTATGTCCTAATACATTAAATTGTGTTTGTTTTCTAGAAGCATTAATCATGAAGAGTCATGAGATCCACATTTCGACCATGTACTATTTTCAAGTTAAAGGAGCATGTCCTAATAGATTATTATGTTTGGTTTCTAGAAGCATTAATCATGACTTTTCTTTGAGATCCACATTTCCATCATACTATTTGCAAGTTCACATTTCCATCATGCTATTTTCAAGTTCTATACAAAGATATGTAGTCTAATAACTAATTAGTTCAAATTTCCATCATGCTATTTGCAAGTTCTATATGAAGATATGTAGTCTAATAACTAATTAGCAAGTTGTAATGTCTTAATACATTATTATGTTTGGTTTCCATAATACTATTTGCAAGTTCTATATGAAGATATGTAGTCTAATAAATATACAGTATAGCCCATATAACATATAATATATCCCATATAACATATAACGACCTTTGACAGTATGAGAAAAGAGTAAAAAAACAGAGAGGCCTCCTAACAGAGTTCCACCTGTTCATCAAGGTAAGAAACATAATATCGGAGGTGAAACAATGACACCACTAAACATATGTGAATTTAGATATTAAATTGACATTTATTGCAAATGACATGTGCATGGTTTATCTTAAAGTTTGACTAAAAAGTTTATGTAGAATTCACATCTAAAATTAATGGGAGGAAGCCTTTAGTTTGTGGGAGAAATGACTTGCATGTAAACAGTTTACCTTAAAGTAGTTGTGTTTTATAGATGTTAAAATGAATAACTTCTATTTAGATCTATTCCAGAGATTCACTGTAGGGGAATTTACTAGATATGTCACCTTCCATAAAAGATGAGATCCAGAGGCTACTTGGCCCTTTACAGACTCTGCCTATAAAACTTGTAGAAGTTGAGAAATTTACATTGACAAATTTACTTGTGAGAAATTTACATTGACAACATATAGAGATTCAACTAGGCTTGTGAAAAGTACAAGTGGACAATGTATAATTATACTTAGAAGATTCTTTGGTTTAATGGTTAAGCAAGAAAGAGTCATTACTTTCTCTATCTAGAGTAGAAGTGGAATACATAGTAGTTACTTCTTTTTGAGTGTTTTGGGTGAAATGAGATCTACAAGATATTAAGGTAAAAGCATATGATTGTGTCAATAATTTGATAATTTGAAGTAGTCAAGAAAGATAACAAAGGACCATCAAAATTGAGTGCAATATCTATGTGGGAGAGTACACAATAGTTACGGGGGATAATACAATATAAGGAAGGAATAGAAAGAGTAACAAGAACCATAGGATTGTGTCAATAATTTGAGGTAGTCAAGAAAGATAACAAAGGACCATCATCAAATTCAAATTGAAAGATCAAGTAGTCTTCTTCATGAAGAGGAAGCATTAACTAGGGTCATCATTTAAAGGGTTCATTTTTTAATGATAAAATTTATAAATAATATGGAATGAATCATTGTACATTATGATAAATCTTGTATTTAAATGACATTTTATCTATGAATTAAAAAAAAAATGGGATCGTCTCTTCATATATATATGTGTGTGTAAGAGAGAAATAAAAATCAAAGGTAATTCCACTAAGCCTAAAGCAACATGTCCTAATACATTAAATTATGTTTTGTTTCTAGAAGCATTAATCACGAAGAGTCGTGAGATCCACATTTTGACCATACTATTTGCAAGTTAAAGGAGCATGTCCTAATACATTATTATGTTTGGTTTCTAGAAGCATTAATCATGATTTTTCTTTGAGATCCACATTTCCATCATACTATTTGCAAGTTCACATTTCCATCATGCTATTTTCAAGTTCTATATGAAGATATGTAGTCTAATAACTAATTAGCAAGTTGTGATGTCCTAATACATTAGTATGTTTGGTTTCCATCATACTATTTGCAGAATATTATGAAGATATGTAGTCTAATAACTATACAATCTAGCCCATATAGCATATAACGGCCTTTGATAGTATGAGCATAGAGTCAAAAAACAGAGAGGCATCCCAAAAAAGTTCCACTTGTTCATCAAGGTAAGCAACATAATATCGGAAGTGAAACAGTGACACCACTGAACATATGTGAATTTAGAATGATTTCAACTCTTTTTTCAAAGGAGAAAAAACCCTGTTTCATATATTGATAACAGTTCATATACAAAATCCTCTTGATATACCCATAACAAGTTATCAAGTATAAAAGATTAGATTATGTCTCATACAGAAATACATTACAGCAATATAAAAGACAATGTGTAGTCACATATAAAAGACAATATGTAGTCACATTACAGAAATACATTACATGTGAATTTAGAATGATTTCAACTCTTTTTTCAAAGGAGAAAAAACCCTGTTTCATATATTGATAACAGTTCATATACAAAATCCTCCTGATATACCCATAATAGGTTATCAAGTATAAAAGATCAGATTATGTCTCATACAGAAATACATTACAATAATATAAAAGACAATATGTAGTCACATTACAGAAATACATTACAACAGTATAAAAGACAATATGTAGTCACATTACAGTAGTAGATCATTCTAGTTCAATCATTCCAGTGTTGAGGAATCGAGAGAAGGCTCAGTAACGGCATAAGCTTAACAGTGGTAGTAAACTTCTATGCACAAGGCGAGAATTAGCTAGAGCGGATGAAATTGATGGATCCACAGGAACAGTAACAACTGCAGCAACCGAATGCATATCATACTACCAGAAATTCAACATACACCTTACAGCAAAAGGTAATGAAATTTAAAGCATAATTAACAGCATAGATGCTTTGTTTGGAATTTTGGGGTTTCTTGTTCCCACTTGGTTGTAAAGACAAAATTTCTATACCAATGAGTGCCTTGACTTCTACATGACACCAATCAACTCAAATTAAAACCAAGAATTCCAAAAGGTGCATTTGCAGTAATAGTCCAAAGTTAACATAGAAAAGGACTCTATGAATGTCGTTAAATGGTTAAATGGAGAGAGCAGTTGTCAGAGTTATATTTTATCTCCTTTACTAGAAGAGACAAAACATTTAAAACATACTTTTAATGTTTTTTCTTTAAACCATATATATAGGGACCTCCCCAAATTACTGACTCCAAGCCCTTAAGGAGCTCTCTTCAACCTGCTCATGGCTAGATCGATTTCCAATTTTTGGACTATTCCTAGAAAAGAGTATAGCCCGCATGTGGACATAGGCCTAGATGGCATAGAAATAGACAACAACAGAGTCAATAGGGGCAAGGACAGTTTCACCCGCGGGTGTAAATACATCTAAGAAAGCAGCATGGGTCTTTCCCTTAGCAGGGCTGTTTTATTCCCTAAAGGCGTGCGCCAATGATGCAGTAGACCAGCTTTCTAAAGTGGGTTTGCAACAAGATATGGGATGTTGGAGGATAGAGGACGAGGACCAGGGTGTGATCCGTGTGTCGGATTAGCCACCATATGTATACCTTTATTTTGCTATCTCCCTGTTTTTATATCAGAAAGTGTTTTGTTTTTTGGTTTGATATACATGCCCTAGACGGTTACTCTTACTTGCATTTATTTTCAGACTTCTATTTTGTTGTTTATCCTGTCTGGGCTTTTTTCCTCTCTGAGGAGGTCCGGGTTAACACAAAAAATTGTTTCTGTTTTATGAACATATGGACATACTTGTTTTTCTCGATATCAACTAATCTATGGGTTGTTTTCCTCTTATAGAGGAGGCCTGTACACCAGATAAGTGGTTTATCTTCAGACATTTTAATTTATCTCAATCTGAGTCCTAGATAAAAATGTATTCCCATTGGAAGTTTTAGCATGTTAAAAGAGGCCATGTAATCACATTACCCAGGTGGCTTATGGGTGTGTAGATATGGATGTGGAGAAATAAAAATAGATGGATGGATATATTTATAGAAAATAATATAGATCTATATATATATATATATATATAGTGTGTGTGTGTGTGTGTGTGTATTTCAATTATATATGTTATAAAAAATATGTGTGAGCATAAAGATAGAAAATAATATATATATATATATATATGTGTGTGTGTGTGTGTGTGTGTGTGTGTTATAAAAAATATGTGTGAGCATAAAGATGTTAACTTCTTAGTTAAAAATCAAAATTTTAAAGTTGAAATTACTAAAAAGTTTGCTCTGGATCACAAATCACTATACCATAACAATGAGACAAAGAAAACCATAACCCACTTATAATAGAGGGATAAAGGGACTCGTGTCACCTACTCCAAACCTAAAGACATAATAATGAAAAATAACATAAGGATGAAAAAACAATACACTTGTCATAATTGTCAAGCAAACCATAACCCACTTATAATAGAGGGATAAAGGGACTCGTGTCACCTACTCCAAACCTAAAGACATAATAATGAAAAAGAACACAAGGATGAAAAAACAATACACTTGTCCTAATTGTCATAAACTTATATCTAGTTTAATATTTCTAGCTACATGGTACACAATAACACATGGTACAAAATAACACATTTATTAGTTCAGGTTATATTAAGGTTAACATGGCTAACTCAGAAGGTATAATTTCAGGTTGATTAGTTCAGGCTATATTAAGGTATATCTATTACATATGTTATAAAAATATGTGTGAGCATAAAGATGTTAACTTCTTAGTTAAAAATCAAAATTTTGAAGTTGAAATTACTAGAAAGTTTGCTCTAGATCATAAATCACTATACCATAACAATGAGACAAAGAAAACCATAACCCACGTATAATAGATGGATAAAGGGACTTGTGTCACCACTCCAAACCTAAAGACATAATAATGAAAAAGAACATAAGGATGAAAAAGCAATACACTTGTCTTAATCTTCATAAACTTATATCTAGTTTAATATTTCTAGCTAGATGGTACACAATAACACATGGTACAAAATAACACATTGATTTTTTCAGGTTATATTAAGGTATATCAGAAGGTATAAGATCAAAGATTTCATGGCTAACTTGGCCAAGAAATTTTGTTTTAGCATTGTAGCAATAGAATTCAATATTTTTTAGTGACGTCAATATTCAATATGGAAATAATACTTATACAATTGAAAAGAGCTACTCAATCTGACATGTTTCACTGTACATGAATAAACATATATTCATATATTATTGTATGATGTATGTATTTCACAGATAAATTTTTTAGATCAATATTTTCAATGAAATTTCCACTGATCAAAGGTTCTTTTTATTTCCCAACACTTCTTAATAGGAGAAAATAATAACAACAGGGTTCATATATGATTACCTGGCATGTCAAATTACCAAAATTGGGCTATGTTACATTGCAAGTAATTAACAACACAACTGGGAGCGGGGAAGAAAATGAAGCTAGTAATTATTGATTTTATTACAAGGTTGGCTAAGATCTAAAGTTTGACAGTACTTTTTAAATAATTTATATTTTAGAAGTTCTACAACAATTAGAAAAAAATCTCCAACAATGCTCAAATACCTAATAAATTAATCTAATTATATAAAAATCGGTATAACTTTGCAATTTAAGTGGACTCTCTCACTTTGATAATACGGATGAGTTTAATAAAAACATGCGCTACAAAATTCTTATACTAAAAATTCAAAATCAAATAAAACTCTTACATTCAAAATCAAAATTATTACAGAAACATAGAGGCAAAAAACTCTGCTACAAAAAATTCAGACAAAGAATATGCTGGGATGCAAAAATCTGCGTTCTACTAATTTGATCTCATTCAAATTTGCATATTGAAAAATAATCATCTATATACTGATAATTTGGTGTTTATTCAAATTTCTATGTTACAAAAGAATCATATAATATAGAATATAGAAACCTAGTTGGATGAGAATGGCTTACCTATAAAAGAAGTCAAAAAAAAATCACATTAAAGGAAATGGTTGATGGTATCATATTCGACTAGACACACATCAAAAAGAAAAATTGAAGACTGAATGCGAAACCTATAATATGAAGTCCGGCCAGATTGAATTAAGAAGTGTTAAATGCTGGGACCTTTGCTAACACATAACAAATTGCATTACATAACACATTACAGAACACGTTGCATTACGAATTTTTCCCTTGTGAAAAACAGAGGAGGAGCAGGAGAAGAAATACCTGGTAATTTTCTCGCTTGAAGTTGCCGCAGATAATCACCAACAGCGTGGATAGAAGCAGCCCAAAACCAGCAGCAGCACAAACACAGAAAAACGTGGTAAACAAATAAACTTCGTGGGCGATATATTTATAAGAACTAGTTCGGCCGAGCTATTTTAAGAGTAAAAGTTTGGCTGATCTCAAAGTTTGGCTGAAATTTTGTTGCTGGTTTTCCCATCTCCACCAAAAATTCTGTTTTCCCAGGCCGTCAGTGTGTCGTCAGTCTAAACGGAAGCACGAGTTCGGCTGAACTTTCTCAAAAAGTTCGGTCGAACTATCAAATAGTTCAGTCGAACTTTATAAAAGGTTCGGCTGAACTATTGCCAAAAAAAAAATTCCGCCCCCGATTCTCACAAAAGTGTAACCTAGCTTCACATATCCACCCTTATCTGTACCCCTTCTTGACTGATAACATGCCTCCCTTCCACGAGTGAGGCTATTACATCCTTCCACTCTCCCCCATGCTCCAATTCTGTGTCTAAAAGTTGACAAAACCTTGGAAGAGACCTCGGGACAATCCGATCGAGTCTCCAATTCCAAGCGTAATAGAAATCTGAATTATCCCCTGGTTTCCACCAGTTCCAGAATATCTATCCAAAATTTTCCTCTGTTTTTTAGTCACCGAACAGAACCCCCAAACCTTACCAGGTTATGTTTTTATCCTCAAAGGTGGGTAACTGTTTGAACTGATTTCTATTCAACCAACTCTCAAATCTTGAAAATATTTTATTTACCATCACTCTTTTACTTTATGGAGCAAATTCCATAATAAATATTTTTAGTTTACCAAAATTAAATTTCTGATCCAAATATTTTTAAAACAAAATAATAGTAAATATTTAAAATTCCTAGCAAGTATCTTAACCATAATTTAAATGATTAAACTAGTGGTTACAACTTCCGCCCCTGAAAGTGAACGCCGTCCCTAGTGTTTTCATTCTACTCCTGCAAAAAGTTCAGGATGGGCTTCCCAAACAAAACCTTCATCCTCCCAAGTAGCTTCTTCCGGGCCAAAGTGCTTCCATTGCACTTTAACTTGGGCGATGGATGGTTTCCAGAGCATGATTTCCCTCCAATCGATTATACTGTGAGGTTCGACCAGAAATTCTCCATCCGGTTCGACCTACAACAACGATATGAAATCAGTTTTACTCATAATTCCTAACATCTTTTAATCAATCTGGAATTCATATTCTACCTGAATATTCTGCCAGTGCATTATATGTTTTGAGTCGTGAATGTATTTTTTTAATATCAATACATGAAAGATGTTATGTACTCGTATATGACTGGGCAAGGCTAATCGGTAAGCCACAGGTGCTACTCACTCGAATATTTGGAATGGACCGCAAAATCTGGAAGCCAACTTGGCGCATGAAGCCCACCTTAGAGTGCTCTTCTTTGGCTTAATCCTTACATACACATGGTCCCCAACTTCGAATTCATGATATGTTCTTGTTTTATCTACAAATACTTTTTGTCTGTCCTGTGCTGCCTTCAAATTTTGTCGAATTTTCTTTACCTCTTCCTCCATTTTCACTAACATGTCAGGACCAAGCATTACCTTGGTTTCTGGGCTACTCCAATTAACAAGAGTTCTTCACTACCGCCCGTATAAGGCTTCAAAAGCACTCATCTTGAGTGATTCCTGATAGTCGTTATTATATGCAAACTCCACTAGGTGTAAATACTCTTCCCACCTAGTTGGCTGTTGCGTTACATACATATGTAACATGCCTTCCAGAATTTGATTTACTCTCTCTGTTTGTGCATCTGTCTACGGATGGTGAGCAGTGCTGAAGTTAATTTGAGTCCTTATACCTGTCAACAACATTTTTCAAAATGCTGACGTAAAATTTACATCTCGATCAGATATGACAGTCTTTGGAATGCCATGTAATCAAAATATCTCTCACATAAATATGTATGTTATCTGCATTGTCTTATAAGTGGAATGCATTGATATAAAGTGTGTTAATTTACTTAATCGATCCACCACGACCATTATAGAGTCATTGTGCTTCCTTGACCTTGGTAATCCCATGATGAAGTCGAATTATATCACCTCCCACTTCCATTCATGTACCAGTATAGGCTGCATTAGCCCGGCTGGGTGTCGGTGTTGCACTTTTACTTGCTATCATTCTAAGCGCTTGTTCAGATATTCTACAATATTTATCCTCATACCTAGCTAGAAATAATTATCCCATATTGCTGCTAACATCTTCTGATAACTAGGATTTCCAACGTAATTACTTCGATGATATTCATTCAGTATAAATTCCTTCAAGTCCATTTGATTTGGAATAAAAAATTTCTTTTTGAAAATCAACAACCCATCCTTGTCAATTTCATAATCTGTAGATTTTCCTTGATCCTAGAATTCCTTTGCTTGTTGCCACATAAATTTATATTCAGGATCCTTATCTGCTCCTGCTTTTATTTTCTCCAGCAACCTGTACTAAACTTGATTACCATACACTTCATAAATACCATGTAATTTCCGGATTAATGCATCGGCTACTCTATTATCTTTACCTTTTACATGTTACATGTCAATATCAAACTCACTCAGAAAGGAATTCCATATTGCCTGACGATTATTGAGATCAGCTTGCTTAAAGTAGCTGGTTAAAATACTCTGATCATTTTTTAGCACAAATATTTTCTCAAGCAAATAGTGCCTCCATACCTAGAGTGCATGCACTACTGCTGTCAACTCCAGATCGTAAGTTGAATACCACTGCTCATGCTCCTTTAGTCCTTTAGTTTCCATGACTCATAGGAAACGACTCTACCTTCTTGTGACAAAATTGCCCCAACTCCTTCTTTTCACACATCTGTGTAGACTTCAAATTATTTATGAGGATCAGCTACCCTCAAAACCGAAGCGGTAGTTAATAATTGTTGAACAGTTTCTCAAAACTGTCTTGACATTCTTTTGTCCATTTAAATATATTTCCTTTATTTTGCAATGAAGTGATTGGGAAAGAAATTTTTGAGAACCCCTCAATAAACCGCCGATAATAACCAACCAATCCCATGAAGGATTTGATGTCTGCCACGTTTTGTGGGACTTTTCATTCTATAATCATTCTGATTTTCTCAGGGTTAATGGAAATACCTTCAACCAAAATTACGTGACCAAGATATTTAATTTCCTCCCTAAAAAAATCACACTTGTTGAACTTAGCGTACAGTTGATGTTTGCTTAGAAAATCCAACACATTCCTTAGGTGTTCCTTATGTTCTTCTGCATTCTTTGAATAGAATAAAATATCATCAATAAAAATCAATACAAAACTATCCAGATAGGGGTGAAATACACTATGCATTAACCTCATAAAGGTTGTTGGTGCATTAGTTAATCCAAAAGGTAACACCACAAAATCGTAGTGTCCATACCTGGTATGAAAAGCAGTTTTATGTATGTCTTCATCCTTTATTCAAATCTGGTTGTATACAGACATTAGATGTATCTTTAAAAAGAGAGTCGCCCCCTCACTTGGTCGAACAGATCATCGATTCACAGTAAAGGATATCTATTTTTCGTTGTTAGCTTATTAAGGTGGAGGTAATCCATGCACATCCGTATGGTTCCGTCTTTCTTCTTCACAAACAGTATGGGTTCTCCCCAAGGAGATATACTGGGCCTAATATACCCCTTATCTAATTATTCTTGTAACTGCATTTTTAGCTCAGTTAATTCAGGTATACTCATTCGGTAAGGTGTCCTTGATTGGTGATGCTCCAGGTACCAATTCAATAGTAAAATATATCTCCTTTCTAGGTGGTAAGCTTGGTATCTCTTCTGGAAATACATCCACAAATTCCTGGACTATTGGTATATTTTCCAGCATATGAGCCTTCTCTTTAGAATTGGAAAAGCCCACCTGAATGGTGTACAACTGGAATCCTTTTCTTATGCACTTACCCATTTGAGATGCTATGATTGGACGCAGCTGTAAAGGTTTCTTTATTCCTTGAATTTCTTAGCAATTACCATCCTGCGTTCTATAATACATAATATTTTCTTTGCAGTCTACCAATGTCTAGTGCTTCTCTAACCAGTCCATGCCAAGTAACATGTCATAAGGCCCTAGAGGTAGTACATTTAGATCCACAGTTAATTGTTGTTCGTTAATTTTTAGTGCACAATTTCGTATTCTGGCACTAATCTTTCTCTTAGCTCCAGTAGCTAGCTGTACTAACCATGATATTGTAAATTTTTGACTTTTTAACTTACAAATTTCTACTATTTTGGGACTTACATAGCTTAAAATTGCACCTGGGTCTACCAAAATAGAAATAGTTTGAGTTAACAATTTACCTTCTGGTTCAATCATTATCGGCTTGTAGTATGCTTGTCGGTCTTCCAATGCTGCATTAATTCAGGGTATGTTTCTGGCAACATCACCCACTATGGAAGCCTCATGCAAGTTGGTAACTGCCTCACTCCTACCTCGCTGTAGACAGTTTTTATAATAGTGTGCCTCACCACACCCCCAAAACTGTAAAGGTGGCTTCTGATTCTGGGCTTGTTCCGGTTTGCTAGAAGCTTCTGTGGGTTTATCTTCTTCAAGCCACTTTGTTCTTTAATTATTCCTTCCAAATTGTTTTCTAAGTGAGCTTCTGGAAGTACCCTTGAAATCGCTGGTTTTATTTCTTTTGAAATAAAAACTGCCCTTATGATCTTTCTTTGCCTACCAATTCTTTCCTTGTTCACCTTTTTCTTTGGCTTGCTGATAGAACAATATAGATTTTTTGATTTCCTTGTCTATGGTCTTTGGATTCACAAACTCAATACAATCTTTCATTTGAGTTGGAAAACTACTCAGAAATATCCGTACTTTATCCTTTTCATCCCTTAGGTAGGGAACACAACATAGTAGAGAAGTAAACTTAGTGATATACTCATCCATTGTCATTTGTCCCAGTTTCAAATCATGAAACTCCTTAGAATTTTCATCATAAAAATGTTCTGTTAAGTATTTATCCTTGAAATACTATTGGAATGCATCCCAAGTTACATCCTGATCATCAATGCTACGGACGTTTTTTACTTCCTCCCACCACAAGGTGGCTTTCTCCCTTCACTCATAGATAGCCAACCTTGCTTTAAGATTACTGATGTATTCATACACTTGGAAATACTTATTCATGTTTATTAGCTTATCACACAATGGGAACAATCAGTTATTTTAAATGCTGATGGTAGTACATATATGGATCCAGTCACTCATTTGCCTGTCAATAATATGATAGGATGTCTTCTGTATGGGATTCAAGTCAATTTCATTGGTTTTCATGCCTCAACCACTTCCTCCTCCACTCCATCAAAAGTAGGAGGTTTTATTTTCTGGAATTCACCTTGCAGTTCAACCTTCCATCTTTTCTCCTCTTTCTGATCAGATACGTTATCTGACTTAGCTTCGTTATAGTTCTTATTTCTATTACTGTGTTGAGACTGACTTCTTTCCATTCTGTCAATATCATTATCTCTGTTTTGTTGTTCATTTCTTTCCTGAAATTCTCTCTTAGTATTGGGATTCTCATTTCCCTGATTTTGTTTGTCGGAAATGCTTTTTAATATTCTTTCCTGTTCATGCATCAAACGTGCATTATAATCACACACACTTTCCATTTCTTCTTGCAATTTCTTCATAATTTTTAAGAGGATATTGGTTTGGTGCTTCTGCTCCTCTAACATCCTACTGGTTTTCTTGTGTCGCTCGACGCCCAATTGTACCCAAATTTCTAGGCCCATCTCTAGTCGAGTTTGGGGTTCCTCGGCATTCAGAGGTGGCTGCTGCGCTAGCATTCTCCTCATGATTTTCTTGTTAACCTCCTTCTGTCACTCTCTCTCTCTCTGTGCATCAGTAACACATAATTTAAAATTTTAGTTGACCGATAGGGTCCCAGCGTACAAACGCCGCTCTCATACCACTTGTAACACACATCAACATAAATAGTAAAATAAAAAAAATAAGTATTTACCCTCCTATCTAACCAAAACGATTTCATATTAAATTATTCATTGCTTAAGATAAATAATTACCATAGAACTCACACACTTTCTAACTACCTATATCTGACATTACATTATGTACATATAATAACATTATACTCGGACATCATTACCATTCTGGAAAATTTATGTTAAGAGTAATTAAGTGTCTATTGGTCCTATACATTTTGGTTTCTTATACGAATGGAGATTGTATTATCCATTGAATGGAAGCATTAATCGAATCACATTTAATTTTTTGTACCATCCTATTGATTCACAAAGATATTTACCTCACGTTCGCACTGGAATTTAAATGAAGCTTTAGGTTTAATTTAAATCCTTAGATTGTTGAGCCACTTGGAGGAACAATTTTGTGAATCTCCACCCTTAATTCAGTAACCCTAGATCTTATGGTTGCAAAAATTTAGGGTTTGACATGACCCCTTTCACTTAACTATATTCCAACGAATTTTTCGTCATTTTGTTTCTACTTTGGCAAAAGTCTTCGAGTTCTGCAGTTGACTCATTTTGTTTTCATTTTTCCTTGGCTATTTACATTACTTCAAAATTCTTCAAGGCTTATATTCCGACAATATGAAGAATTGCTCCAGAAGATTGTTTCCATTCAGCATATGAGTTATGGTAAGAATCTTCTTGATATTTCAGCATTACTTTTGTGTTTCCAACAGACAGTATAATGCTTTTTCCCTTGGGTTGGATAGTAAAGAGTAGTTTTTTATTTAAGTCTCGGAACTCTTCTGATTTTTTTTTATAGGTCGGAAATTGGAAAGCTTGAAAATATTATGGAGACAACCACAACCATTTACACTCCGGCACATTCATATTTATAGAATAAGAATATACCTCTTCCCATAAATTGGTAATTCTCAAGAGGTAATAATTTTTCCTATTGAATAGTCTTGTCTTGGATCATTAAAAGAAAAAAATATAAGTTCTGGTTTTTTTCTATTAACCCTTACAAGATAACCCATACTTTACGCTTTCTTTTCGTTGCAACACCCAATAGGTATATCCCCTCCGCACCAACTTACTTTCTCTCGCTCAGCTTCATGTTTAAGTTCTTAACCCTTAACTATAAGGTTCATCTAACAAGGCTTTTGACTCCTATATTCACATGTTTTCCTTCTCTTGTCTTGATGAAAGCAACTCAGTTGAATTTTTCAGTTCAAGGTACTAGCTAACTAGTTTTTGGTTGCGACAAGTATTTACGCTCTGTACCGGTCCGAAACTAAGGGCTCTAGCCTTAGATTTTTTAAGTTGTGCTACCTTACATTAGATACTAGAAAGGGTTCAACCTTTTGGCCCTCGATTTCCCTTTCAAGGTTTTTACTTTAAACATTCTGTTTGTAATATTACTTCGAACCGCCTTAAATCTGGTGAATTGGACAGTGGTTTATGTAAGGTTAAAGTAGAGAAATCAGTATAGCCTGATATTTTTATTCCAAGGCTATCTCTCATTGCATATTTCAGATTGGTTTAAGTCCTTATTTCGTAGATTGTCAAACACTGCTACTGTGTTTTATATATGGCATTGTTCTATCTACAGTATAAAAAAAAATATGTTTTCGAGCCTTTTTATTATATTCCATTCATTGTCTATGCATAAGATGCTTGAATACTTTCAGTCTGCTCATTGAAATAAATTCAATGACATTATTGTTTTTTTCTTCTTAAATGGGTTTTCTCTTGCACTTAAAAGAATTTAGAATGCTACAGTATAACCAAAACTGGCATCTGTTATTATTCTGTACATTTCCATCATATAGAAGTTTTAATAATAATTCAAGAGCTGCACCAAGCGTAAGTTATATTTACAGGTTTTAGTTTGGAATTTGTAAAGAATCATGCATTATGGTCTTACTAGCGGTTTAATCTTTTATTTCTATTTTTAACATGGTACATCTTGATAGTAGCATTTAGTAACTTTCTTTATTCATTGTAACTATAATTTACGAGATCTGTTCTCTGTAACTAGTAGAATTTTCATCGTGACCGGACCATGATCTATCCATGTATTATCATATGCAGTGAGGTAATCAACCTAGAGCCTAATCAAGGTTTTGGGTTAACGGTCCTTAGACTACCCTACACCGGTTTACTAAATATTTTTTTCTTTATAAATGTCTGCAACAAAAATTTATCATAGACAGTATTCCTGTTCTTCTTAACACGCCTATAAATTATCAGTAGCATTTAACAAATTAAAATAAGAGAATCGTTCATAAATACTTATTTGTACCCCTTCTTGACTGATAACACGCCTCCCATCCACGAGTGAGGCTATTACATCCTTCCACTCTTCCCCGTGCTCTGAGTCTGAGTCTAAAAGTTGACATAACCTTGGAAGAGACCTCGGGAGTCCAGTCTCTGATTCCAAGCGTAACAGAAATATGAATTCTCCCCTAGTTTCCACCAGTTCCAGAATATCTATCTAGAATTTTCTTCTGTTTCTCTATCACTGATCAGAGCCCCCAAACCTTACCAAGATTATGTTTTTATCCTCAAAGGTGGGTAACTATTTGAACTAATTTATGTTCAACCAACTCTCAAATCTTCAAAATATTTTATTTACCATCACTCTTTTACTTTATGGAACAAATTCCATTATAAATTTTTTCCATTAACCAAAATTAAATTTCTATTCAAAATATTTTTAAAACAAAATAATAGTAAATATTTAAAATTCCTAACAAGTATCTTAACCATGGTTTAAATGAGTAAACCAGTGGTTACATAAGTTTATTAAAAAAATTAATAAAAAACTTACTTCGTCAATTTTTAAACAAAAGCTCCTTAAAAAAATAATATTTAAACAATGCTTTGTCACTGTAAGTTTAATTCTTTTTCAACTTGAAACTTGGTCCTTGCTCTTAGTCTAAAGATGTTGTAAATTTTCCAAAACAATAGAAATTCTGGAAAGATTTTGGCACAGTTGTTAAGCTTCAGATTTGTGATGTTTGTAAATTTTTTATAATACTGAATCCATTTCCACAATCACAAACAAGATTCAACCACTCCTACTATTGAGTTAGAAAAAACAAATAATAAAATTCCAACAAATTTTAACTCTCCTTGCAAATTTACTCCCTTAGTAACTTCCAAACTTTGTATACTTGTATTCAAGTCAAACTTGTCAACTTCGGTTTCAGAAGGTACGGTCGTTTTCATTAGCGACATGATAGCTGTGTTTATACCAAATTTGTACCACTGTGTGTAAGGTTCGTGAGACTTGAGTTTTATGTCAAATTTCTCGCTCTGTTCGTGATACTTTTGTATTAGGAATTTACATCTTGTTTTATCGCAATATGTCACACTGATATTTACATTGGATATTATTATTGGTGATGGTTTGAAATTGGATATTATTATTGACTATGGTTTTATTGAACGAACTACCCAGGAATATTATCATGATGGAGGAAAATAACGACACCATATATGCACTTGATAAAGTAGCATTGGGAAAATTGGCAACCACAAGATTCGGTGTTAAATTGTGGAAACACTATAACTTAATATTAAGATAATAGGTAATCATGAGAGTGTGGTTTGTTGGTGATTGAATGTTTTTTTGACATTTTTTTTTAAAATTATTTGTTCAAACCCAAAAATTATATTAACTATTTAAAGTTTAATATTTTTAATTTTTAACAAAATGTTATATAATTAGTAAATTAAATAGTCACAAGAGTTTAATTGTTTTTGATTAATTTTCTTTACAAATAAAAATAATATTAAAATATAATTCTAATATATTATATAAATAAAAAAATATTTATTAAATATTTTACATCAATAAATAGATAAATATTTAATTATTTAAAATATTTTTATTATATTTTTAATCATCAAATATTTTTTCCCACAAATCTTTAAATTGTTATATGTAAAGTTAAAATAGTTAGAAACAGTAGAAATAGTTTATTAAATAATTATTATATAATATAATATTAGTGTTTATATATATATATATATATATATATATATATATATATATATATATATATACACTATGGAATGTATATTTTATAAAAGCATTTATAATTGACTTTTTATTGAAAATCAGTCTTAATTTTATTTAAATATATATCAAAATATAGAAATATAACTATAGACATGCATTTGACAAAGTAACATAAGAAAATTTGTCAACCACATAAACATTGTGATATTAAATTGGAAAAAAACACCATATTTTAATACTATATTTAGGATATTACAGTTATGGTTAAAATGAGAAAAAATATTAGAAACAATATATATATATATATATATATATATATATATATATATATATATATATATATATATATATATATATATATATTGAATTTTTGTGTCAACCTGTTATACAATCTAATATGAGAAAGATTTTAAGAGATGTTGTCACTTAAAGTTACATTTAAAAATAAAACAATAATTGCATTAATAAATTAAAAAATACTAATAAAAAAAAATCAATATGAGACATAAATAAATATTTCAATTTTCATTTGAATTTTACATCAAATTTTGTATAGAGATAAAGTAAATCGAAAAATTTTTTTTACTAAAAAGGTGATATGTAATGCTTTCACTCTTGATATTAGATAATTAGAGGATACATAATCCATTTTGTGTTTAGATGACATGTGATATTTCATATATCTATATATAATTAATTAATTAATTTAATTTAATGTATAATAGAGATTTGTAATTCCTTCCATTTTTAATATGATGTTGATATGCAACATTTCAAAAAGTATTAAGAACAAAAAAATTTCTTTATATTATACAAAAATTAAAAAGTTATCTTTTGAATTGAAAACTCTTCTTCAAGTTTAGCACTTAAAGAGAAGTTTGTATCTTGAGAAATTTATTCTCTAGATACTTGATAGATTTAAAGTTAAAATAGATCTATGCTAGTATTAACCATTCCAAATTTAATATTTATAGTTTCTCTTTTTTTTAAATGTTATGTGATTGGTTAATTCATTAGTCACAGAAGTTTATATATATATATATATATATATATATATATATATATATATATATATATATATATATATATATTTCTATTTTTATTTCAACTATTCTCTTTCTGTTGAGTAATAAAATAATACAAAACTCAAATTTTAATATATTCCAAAAAAAACTTATATATTTTATATTAATAAATAATAAATAAATGTTTAATTATTTAATATATTATTTTTTTCTTTTGAATTAATACAGGGTTTTATTTAATTATTTATTTTTAATTTTTAAATTATTATATGTGAAGTTAAAATAGTTAGAAATGTCCTAATTTATGATATTTTAAGGTGCTAAAATATAAATATATAAATATAACATTATAAATAAATATAAATATTATATTTAAAATATAAATATTTAAATTTTTTTGAGAAAATAAATAATTTCAATATTATTTTATTATAAATTATATAAAATTATTTTTTTAATATATATATATATATATATATATATATATATATATATATATATACACTTTCACTTTATTTAATTGTTTTTATTTGTTTTGATTTGAAATTTAGGTATCTTTCATGTAAATTTATATTTTGATATTCTTTATAGGTTGCCCCTTATCTATAAACATATAAATATCTATTTCTATAAATACAGTCATGTATTTCGTAGAGAGTATACTATTATTTTTTCGATTCTCCATAGTTTGTTCGCTTCAAACCATTGGTTACACTTCCAATCCAATATATTTAATTGTTTTTATTTGAAATTTAGTTATCCTTCAACTAAATTTGTATTTTTATAAAAAGATTTTTTATTTGTTTGGTTTGAAATTTAGTAAAACTAAAATTTGAAGAAGGAGAAGAAGTTGGTGATGAATTCGTCATTTTCATCCAATAGTTGGAGTGAAAGTTATTCATTGAAGCATTCCTAAAAAACCATATTTAATTTAGTTGTATCGAAACTAGACTTTGATTTGCGAATGTATGATGGTGAATTTAATGTTGAGATTTTTCTTTTAACTATTTTTGGAGAAAATCTCATGTAGGTGACAACAATAGGATTTGTTGCTACATTGGCTCCATCAATTTCGGATGAGGAGTTCATGCATCCTATATTTTTTGTGAGAGAATTTATGAGTTTGTTTTCATTCACAGCTATAAAATGTAAGCCCGTAGAGGCAAGTGAGCATGATGAAGAATGTGAGGTGAGTGGAAGAGATGAGCAGATGAGAAACTCTACTATTGTATTTCTCCAGTTGTTGAATGAGATGTTCGATGCCCTGTTAGGTGCACGTAGCCTAGATTGGTTGGGTGAACCAAGTTAAAATTTGTGTTTTTATGCTTGTTTCTGCTGTGTGTTATGTGTGTTTTATGTAGTTATTCCGCTGTTGAACTCAACACTTGGTATCGGAGCACAAAGTAAGATGTATACACTACCTAGCAAGGAGCACTGTTCCATATTTTAATCTCATGTGCGCAGGAATTAACACTAAAATTGCCAAAAGGACGAGTTTTTGAACTGTTGTTGATCCGCGTGGCTGCTGGAGGTAGCCCACAATGCTGTAAGCAAAGATAGCTAGTGGCTGTGTCTGCATTGATGGACAGTTTTAATGCTAAGGATCACGCTGAAGTGAATTGTTGCGTACAGAGAAAAGGCTGTAACCAAAGCAGTGGAAAGCAAACGCTGTGGAATCCGAGGCCATGAGGCCGACATTGGAGCTCTGTGAGCTATCTGCAACGTAACCTCTTAGCTGAAAGCAAGCCGTGAGTCACTGCCTGCCTGGCTGAAGTTTTTCCGCATGAAATTGCTTGAACGCTGAGGGATGTGAGCTCCGAGCTGCTCTATTGACTGTGGACTGAGCCTGTTTCAATGTCAAACGGTGATGGCTGAGCAGAGTTTGGAAAAAACAAAAACATGAGTCATTTGCCATTGTTTTTTGAAATTTTTTTATTAAAATCATTTTTATATTGCAGTATTAATGGTATTCAAAATGCCATTCAAATCATTTTTTATTGCAATGTTAAAAAAAAAAGGGGAACAAATGATTTTGAAGTGGTCAGAGTAAATCGATTTTGAAGTGGTTTAAATAAATTGATTTTTGAAGTGGTCAAAATAAATTGATTTTTAAAGTGGTCAAAAGAAATCGATTTTTGAAGTGGTCATTTTTAAAAAGAATAAATCGATTTTGAAGTGGTGGTTTTTTAAAGTATAAATCGATTTGTATTGGCTTTTTTTTGGTTGTGATTTAAGTCGATGTTATTAAATTGCCATTTTCACATGGTATTAAAGAAAGAAAGGCCTTTTTTAGCGTAAGGGCATTTTTTTTAAAAGGCAAGGGTTTTCTAATCAAAAATGAATTTTTTGATTAAAATTAAACACTTCATTTGTTAAGAGTTGCAATTGGATTTTTTTGTGACACAAGCTAATAAATATGGCAAAAACTCAAAGTGCTCGATTTGAGATCGAGAAGTTCAATGGAAAAAACAACTTCGAGATCTAGAAAGTGAAGATGTATGATCTACTTGTGCAACAAGGCATGGCGAAGGTGCTGTTGGGAAAAGCCAAACAGTCTTACACCATGAGAGATGATGAATGGAGTGATTTGGATGAAAAAGCACTGAGTGGCATTCGACTGTGTTTGTCGGATGATGTTTTCTTTAACATCGTGTCAAAGAAAAATGTTGTTGGTTTGTGGACAAATCTTGAAAAGTTGTACATGAAAAAATCCTTAACCAATAGGATTCTTCTGAAGCGACAGTTGTACAGCTTACGCATGAAGGAAGGTACGATGATAACTAATCATCTGAATACCTTTAATACTCTCCTAGTGCGGTTAGAAAGTATAGAAGTAAAATTTGAATCAGAAGATAAAGTTGTAACTTTATTATGCTCGTTGCCCAAGTCATGGGATCATTTTGTTACTTCTATAAGTCTTAGTTCATCAGAAACCCTTGAATTTGATGATGTTGTTGGAGCTTTGTTGTCCGAAGAAACAAGGAAGAGGTCAAATTCAGAAACCTCTACATCAGAAGCAATGATGGTCAGAGGTCGTTCTAAATAAATACGCTTCAAGAAGTTACCAACAACTTATGCTCAAAATCAGTGTGTACAGTTAGTGAGCAGCGGTAAAGGCCGTTTTGTGGAAAATCGTATTTAAAGAAGTATTTGTTGGAAGAGACAAACAGAAACATCCAAAGTGAGACTTTTCAACAAAAGAAAGAAGAAAACATGACAAATACGTTCGCATCCATTTCGTATGGTGTGATGAAGTACATCAAGATTATCTAATCAGATAAACAAAGAAGCAGTAGATTCTCAAAGCCAAATCACATGTGCATTCATAGAGAGGTGTAAAACTTATAACTTAACTCAATGATGAGCTGTTTTTTACATGGGAAGTGATGCCTCATGCCCCATGTAATATTAGAGTTTAAAGCTATCCAAATAAAATGTTTGATGGGACAAATAAAATTCTAACTGATGTAAGACACGTACCTGAACTAAGAAAAAACCTCATTTCACTAGGAGTACTAGACAATAATGGATATAAAACTTTTATTCAAGGTGGAGTAATGAAATTTTATAAAGGAATTTTACTATTCATGAAAGCAAAGAAGGTTGGAAATATTTTTCATTTAGAAGGAAGAATAGAGTCATATCATGCTTCTACAGTATCTGAAAATGACAGTAATTCTATTCATTTATGGCATCAAAGGTTGGGCCATATGAGAGAAAGAGGATTAAAAATCTTATCTGATCGTAACTTACTTCCTATTTTAAAATCTTCTAAGTTATATTTCTACAAAAATTGTCTATTTGGGAAAAAAAGCAAGAAGAAGTTTAAAACTGGAAAACATACTAGTAAGGGAATCCTTGATTATATCCAGTCTGATGTTTGGGGTCCATCTCCTACAACCTCATATGGAGGATCGTCATATTTTGTATCTTTTATTGATGATTTCTCTAGAAAAGTGTGGGTCTACATGTTAAAGAAGAAGTCTGATGTATTCACAGTTTAGAGAATTAGTTGAAAACATCACTGGAAGAACCATTAAATGTTTAAGAACTGACAATTGTGGTGAGTTTACTTCAAAGGAATTTTATAATTATTGTAAAGATGCTGGGATCGAAAGACATAAAACCACTGTATATACTCCTCAGCAAAACGGAGTTGCTGAACGCATGAATAAGACTCTCTTAGAGAGAGCAAGAAGTATGCTTAGTAATGCCAATTTGCAGAAGGAATTGTGGACAGAAGGAGTTTCTACAGCTTGTTACTTGGTAAATCGATCACCATCAATTGCGATAGGATGAAAAATTCCTCAATAGGTATGGAAAGGTTATCCATGTGATTATTCTAAACTGAAAGTTTTTGGTTGTGATGCATATGCTCTAGTTCCAAAACATCAGCATTCTAAATTAGATCCTAAATCAAAAAGATATATCTTTGTTGGATATGGTGATGGCACTAAGGGATACAGGTTATGGGATCCTACTACTCACAAGATCATCATTAACAGAGATGTTAAATTTAATGAATCTTCACTTGAAAATCCAGATGTAGATGATAAATTGAAACAGGATAATGTACCTAAGCTTCAACACATTCAGTTTGAAACCAGTTCAAATACTGATGATAGTCTCGATGAACAAGTTTCAAATTCAGATCATGAACAAGTTTCAGATGCAGATCATGAATGTGTTTCAGATGTTGATCATGAAGAAGTTCCTACAGATAATAATTGGCAAATTGGGGAAGTACTAGAAACACCTTTAAAGAGGTCTACGAGAATAAGACGTTTTCCTAAAAGGTATGATGATTATGTTACTTCAGTTGCTTTAAATACTAATGATGATGAACCTTTGTGCTATCAGGAGGCTATAGAAGGTTCAAACAGTGGTAAGTGGAAAGAGGTTGTCACACCTCCCCTTAACTTTCCCACACAATTTTTTTTTTTTTTTATTTATTTATTTATTTATTTATTTTTTTTTCAGTATCCTATAAGAACAATTCCCACAGAATTGTTATACCATCACACTTAGATTTCTAGCTGTTTAATACACATTTCATTTCCACATACTTACTATACCCCAGTCAATATATACTAGCTTCCATCTCAATTGCAAGTTTAGTACATCCCTATACTACTCTTTTTATTTTAATTTTCACACTCCATTTTATTATTTTCAATACATTTAAATCAACCCTTAAGTTCTGTGTGTAAGGGTGTTATGAATACTTCTGAGAGCCTAACATTCATCTTGAGTTTATGGTACAATCGGTTTTCATACACTTGGGCCTACAATCACCCCCACCCTCTTGTGCTAATTCATATCGATAAGTATGATCATCTACTCTTAGGTATATATTAGTCGTTTTAATTCTTAGAACTTCAACATGTATATAGGTATCACACATACATACTTAACTTTAATTTTTATATAATAACACCCCTATTGTACCTCTCCCTAATATAATAAGGTACCGTCCAACTCGGTATGTGTAATATCACTATATTGTTCTTAACAATATAACTACATTCTGTAAGGGGTTTTTCTCTTCGGACTTTGCAGCCCTACCATATCGTTCTAACTGAACTCTATGGTGGCGCTTGACACTTATTCTTATGCATCGTTCATGAAATAAACTCGACGTGCTACCACCTCATTTCTTGTTTTTATGCCATTCAATTTGATTTGAGGATTTCGTACCTTGTCTTTATGGCTCGATTTCTCACGTCGACACTTTGTAGTATGCTAGGGTTTTGTTATCCATTCCGGTTTACTTTGCTCTTGTTCTATGCTACTAGCCAAATCTGCCAACGTGATATGGAGTACTTCGCCCTTTATTGCTCATATCAATTCTAGTTGGATGGTACGCTGCATTAAAATTGAACATTAAGACTTAACCTTTTTGGATTCTTGTGGAATTACGAGACTTAATACCTTTCAGTGCTCGAAATTGGGCATCTCCAGCCACGTGTATGGTGGTGATTGTCTGGGATTAGGGTTTCAAAGGCGTATAAAACTTTTGTGTTCAACATATGACTTCATTTTCGCCTATCGTATTGAGGGTTTTCCACAGAGTTGTTCCAGAGTTCGTTTTATCATTTTGTTCTCCTACTACGCCAGAGGAATCGTTCATATGTGTCACTCCTCACACCTCCTGGAGCTATGTGAGAACTATGACGTCGCACTCTTCAACCCAGGTAACAACTTTTAATGGATATCGTTCATCCAGTTCGACCTTCCAATCCTCCTATCTCTGTGTTTTAATTATATCAGTATGTCTATAAGTTCAGAGTTGGAGTTTAACGATTAGGATAGATTAAAACTTAGTCAACCATTTCTTTTTATATAACTCTCCTTTGCTTTCACTTCAATTATAGTTCTTATTGGATGGTGCATATGAAATTTGAGTTTGCCTTAATGTCATGCTCGCTCTCGCTTCAGTGAGTTACAGTAAGCGTTGATGACCTGGGCGTTCACACGTATTTGACTCCCTCAACGTGGTTTCGAGACGTTGTAAGGTTCTTCCGAGAAGGTATTTCCATCTCATTGCTTTCCGGTGACATAACATTTCCATTGCTATTTCTTCTACATTTCTAAATTTCGATTTTTCTCAAGTGTTAATAGCCTGGCGTATTTGTTTGTTCCAGTGTCTTCATTGCCCAAGCTCCTTGAATACATTGTCAGGTAAGATGTAAATGTTTGTTTTCGTTTTTGTGGTTTAACCTCCCATTTAGGTTGTACTTATTATTCTTGTTTATTTTCCCTCACGTACTCTATATCTTATTCGTTGCAGGTATATGACGACTATCGCACTCTCTGCTAACCTTTTGGCTTATATGCGTTTAGCTTGACTATTAATCTTGCTTCCCTATTACTCACAGGTTGGTGCCTCGTACCAATTCCTCAGAGGGAACGATAATGCAGTTTACCCTATTTAAATTCCTTATCTCCTACCGGAGAAATTTGGATATCAGGGTTATAAGTTTGTAATAATTTTTGAGTAATAACTTTGGTTGACTTCTCCTCCGAGGGGAGAGAATCTATTTGTTTTCAATTCTGGAACCGACTTCACTGTCATATAGATTTATATGTGTACATATATGTATATAACTCAGTTCTCTATCTGCTTTTCAGTGTGAATTTCGATGGACACGTTATGTACAGTAATTTTAGTTCCTCGTCAATTAAAATCTATACGGGTCATGTTCCAAAATTTTTGTTTATAATATTTAATTGCTAGAACTCTTCTTCTAGTATACTATCATCTGCTAAATTTGTTACCGATGTATAGAGTTTCCTGTTCAAAGAGAATATAGCTTATGTTGTTGTTGATCTAATATAAATGAATGTATTCTATGGTTTTATTCTCCTGGCATAATATTCCCAGTTTCTTTCATCAGTCTATTAAGCCAACCCTTCAGTCCGGTTCACAAATTTCTGTTAATGGGTAGCTTGAATAATCCCGAGTAATATATTGTGTACGTAAACAGAATTGCACAGTAGTTCTATGCATGTAACTGAGGAACTAGCTTGTTACATATATCAATCAGGTCTAACTTATTTTTTTTCATAATGACTTGATTCTCATTCATTTATGTACCACTCTGTAGAAAGTTTATTGCATGTCTTGGTAGTGTCTATAGACACACAGTAATTTAATGGTCTGAGGTTTATCTTTCTTCTACTACCGAGATAGATATAATGATATAATTCACCCATTTTGGTCGTGATAACTATAAGTGTGATCTGAGAATTATCTTATAGCAAATCTTAGATATTCGTCTCATTTTTAATTTACTGTGGACACTTACACAATTATTTCTCATGACATTTTGACTGATAAAAATGGATGATTACATACTGAAATGTGTTTCTGTTCTACTTCCATTGTGCATTTGTTGACATATTTACTATAGCCCTTATGTCAGGTTTAGCCAATTTATTTCTAACTCCACTTACAACTCATCTGATTCTACTTTTATCCATTGTAACATGCATATCATGCTACTTTTCACTATGTATACATGCTAGAATTAATTACTAAACCAGAAGCAAATTAAAGTTAAATCATTAAATTTCTTTTGGGAAATATGTATTCTCAGATTTAAACCAGTTATGGTTTAGAGATTCTGATGAATTCTTTCCCATACCTGTGATTCCTACAACTGTATAGAAATTGAAGGCTAAATTTGCTGAAGTTTCTGTTAAATGTATGGAATAGTATCACACACAGCATGCATATACAATACTTTCCATGCAACATAAAAATTTACGTCTACAATTCATAACATAAGATTAAAACTGAACTGTGCATACCACTTAATTAGATGACCAATTCACCCAACCTTAGAATTCGTTTAGCTTCAGAATTCACCCCCGAGCTGAGATCCCTCCTAGTATAGATCAACCTCTAATCTATATAAGAGGAGCTTATTTAAGTTGTTATTCCCCAAAGCCTGTTTCTAATTCCGCGTCCAGAATATCAGGATGCTTTTCTTCCTGTTTGCCTAGGTTTCCCTATTTAGGGATTTTTTTAAAGTTGTTTTATGCTTTTCCCCAGCTTTTCCAGCTTTCTTTACCTCTTCCCAACTATTTTCCTCATCATTGGGGAATTTAGATTTTTCGTCAAAAATATAAATTAGAAATAATTTCTTTCAAGGATTTTTGAAAGATTGTGGGGAAGTATTTGCCTTCATCCATCCTCATGGATTTAGCAAGTGATCTCAAATTTCGTCTTTTGGTCAATCTGCACAAAATCATTTTCTTCATTTCCTCCAAATTAAATATTTAATTACATTCACAAAATACTTGTCCTTTGGGGTCCACTCCCCTTAGGATTAGAGTTCAAATGTCTAGTTTTAAAAACACATAAACTAGGGGTGTTACATATTCCCCCTCTAAAAGCAAACACCATCCTCGGTGTTGTTATTTAACTACTAGAGTTCATTTTTCAAACAAAAATGGATATATTTCCATCATTTCAGCCTCTATTTCCCAGGTAGCTTCTTCAACAGTAAAGTGCTTCCACTGCACCTTTACTCTTGCTACTGTTCGATTTCTCAATTCAATTTCTTCCCGCTCCAATATTTGAAGCGGTTCTGGCAGAAACTCCCCTTCTCGTTCCACCTGTACAACATTCCAATCAACAATGTGAGAAGCATCATGTACATATCTCTTTAATAACGAAACATGAAACACATCATGGACTCTAACATGGGGTGGTAAGGCTAGCTTGTAAGCTACTGGTCCCACCCTTTCTTGGTCCCACCCTTTCTAATACTTCAAAAGGACCACAATATCTAGGAGCTAGTTTTGCACAACTTCTAGCATAAAGCGTACTCTTTTTTGGTTTAATGCGCAAATACACATGCTCTCCCACTTTAAATTCTCGGTGCACCCGTTTCTTATCAGCATAGTTTTTCTAGCGATCTTGCGCAGTCTTGATGTTTCTTTGTATCTGTTTAACAATTCTTTCCATTTCCTGTAAAGCATCTGGTCCCAACATTATTTTATCTTCTGGCTGGCTCCATCTCAAAGGAGTACAACATTTTCTTCCATACAGTGCCTCAAACAGACTCATTTTGATGGAGGATTGGTAGCTGTTGTTATAGGAAAATTCAACTAAGTGCAAATAATCTTCCCACTTTGCTGGCCTATCCATCACATACATTCTCAGCATGTCCTCCAGAATTTGATTAGTTCTCTCCGTTTGACCATCTGTCTGAGGGTGGTAAGCAGTACTAAAATTCAACTTGGTACCCATCCCTCCAAATAGCCCTTTCCAAAAAGCTGCTGTAAACTTAGCATCTCGGTCAGACACAATCACCTTCGGAACTCCATGGAGTCTTACTACCTCCTTCAGGAACACATTTGCTTCTTGAGCTGTCCCAAAGGTAGATTTCACTAATATGAAATGTGCAGCTTTTGTTAAAGTGTCCACTACCACCATCACTGAATCATGTTGGTATTTGGTTTTTGGTAATCCTGTTATGAAATCCATGGAAACTGTGTCCCATTTCCACTTTGCAATCGGCAAAGGGTTTAAAAGGCCAGCAGGATGTTGATGCTCAACTTTGACTAGTTGACATTCCATGCATCTAGTTAAATATTCTGCTACATCTTTCTTCATTCCTGGCCAAAATAACTTCTTTTTCAAAGCTGTTAACATTTTTTGATATCTTGGATGTCTGCGTATGGCTATTTGTGATATTCATCTAAAATCTCCCTTTTTAGAGTTTCTACATTTGGAATATACAATCTGTTTTTATAACAAACCAATCCTTTGTAGTTTTGAGTGAAATCAGCCATCTCCTTCTTCCGGATTTTCACTTGTATATTCTCATAATTGGGATCCTGGTCTGCTGCCTGTTTCACTAACTCTTCTAAATCAAACTGGGCACTACTTCCACTACTGCCTATAATTTGAAAAGCATTTCTACTTAAAGCATTAGCAATTTTATTTTCCTTCCCTCTGATATGTTTTATATCCATGTCAAATTCACTTAGAAAGGACAACCATCTAGCCTGTCTTGTATTCAGATCAATTTGGGAAAAGAAGTATTTAAGACTAATATGATCAGTCATCAATATAATTTTTTTCCAAGGAGATAATGTCGCCACATTTTCAAGGCATGAATAATAGTAGCTAACTCCAAATCATAGGCACTATAGTTCTGTTCATGTATTTTCAGTTTCCTATATTCATATGCAATAACCGCATTGTCCTGCAGCAGAACTCCTCCCAACCCCTCTCTACATGCATCTATACATACCACAAATTATTTATCTGGATCTGCAATTTTCAGTATAGGAGTTGTAGTGAGTTTCAACTTCAATTGTTCAAAACTATTTTGGCACTTTTCAGTCCACTCAAATTTGACACCCTTCCTTTGCAGGGAAGTTATGGGATATGCTATGGCAGAAAATCTCTCCACAAATATGCGATAATAGCCTGCAATTCCCATGAATGATCTTACTGCTGAAACATCAGTTGGTACAAGCCATTCTTTAATAGCTTTTATCTTGTGAGGATCAACAGCCAGTCCTTGTTCAGAAATAATATGCCCCAAGTATTGAATCTTGTCTTTATAAAATTCACATTTACCGAACTTGGCATATAGTTGGTTTTCTTTCAAATTTTTTAGTACCATCCTCAAGTGCTCTTGATGTTCCTCCTCATTTCTTGAGTAGACTAAAATATCATCTATGAACACAAGGACAAATTTATCCAAGTACTTATTTAACACATTGTTCATTAAGCACATAGATGTGGCAGGGGCATTTGTCAAGCCAAAAGGTAGGACTACAAATTCGTAGTGACCATACCTGGTTCAAAAGGCTGTTTTGCTGATGTCTTCTTCTTTAATTCTAAGCTGGTGATAACTCGTCCTTAGGTCAATTTTCGAAAAAACTGAAGCCCCTCTAACCTGGTCGAACAGATCATCAATTCGGGGCAAGGGGTATCTGTTTTTAATGCTCAGCTTATTCAGTTGACGATAATCAATGCACATCCTAAACGTTCCATCTTTCTTTTTCACAAACAGCACTGGGGCTCCCCAAGGAGACACACTCGGTCTGATGTAACCTTTATCCAACAACTCTTGCAATTGCATTTTCAATTCTATGAGTTCAGGGGGACTCATTCGATAAGGGGCTTGGGAGACAGGTGTTGCTCCCGGCACCAGATCGATTGAGAAGTCAATTTCTCTTTTGGGGGGAAGATGAGGGATTTCTTCTGGAAAAACTTCTTTAAACTCCCTTACTACTGGCAATGCATCCAGCAGATTTTCTTCAGTTTTCTGTTCTATTCCTTCTACATGTACTGCATAAACTTGGTATCCTTTTCTAGCTGTTCATTTTAATTGCAAGGCTGATATTTGTCTTACAGAGATAGGTTTTTGTTTTCCTTTAAGAACAAAAGGTTTCCCTTCCTCATCCATATAATGCAGGGTCTTATCCCAGCAGTTTATCAGGGCTTTCTTCTTTTCCAGCCAGTCCATTCCTATCAGCAAGTCATATGAACCTAAAGGCAGAATGTTCAGGTTTACTTCTGTTTGAAAATCATTTAATTTCATTGTTGTTAGGGGCAATTTATGTGTTACTTTCCTCTTCGTTCGAGTAGCCAGTTGAACCAACCATGACTGCTGAAATTTTTCAGGTTTAAGATTACATTTTTCTACAATTTTTGGACTAATGTAACTCAAAGAAGCACCTGGATCAATCAAAACAGTGACAGATTGGCCAGAAATCTTACCCTCCATTTCGACCATGGTAGCTTGATGGTCTGCTTGTCGATTTTCCAAGGCTGCACTGATGGTAGGTATATTTCTTACTATATCATTTACTGTTGTAGCTTCTCGATCTCTCATGATCATCTGAATGTTTCGATGAGGACAATCCCTTATGATATGGGGTTCTCCATAGCCCCAACATTTCAAGGGTTCCTTCATTTTGACTATCCCTTCCTTTTTACTATCTCCCTCTATTTGTTTTGAAGCCACTTGAGATTGAGCAGTTTGACTTTCTTTGTGTTTATTGAATTTCTTCCACTGATGATCTTTGCGAAAATTCTTCAAATAGGCTGGTTTCTGTTTCTTCCCTTTGAATTCACTCTTAGTGACCCAGTTTTTTCCATCTTCAGTTTTGCTTTTGAACTGTTGGTAGCACAATCTTACTTTTCTAAGAGCTTTGTCCATTGTTTTTGGATTATCAAACTCGATCTTCTCTTTGTATGCAGCAGGCAAACAGTTTAGAAACCTTTGTACCTTTGCCTTTTCTTCCCTTATGTAGGGTACATATCTCAACAGATTTGTAAACTTAGTAACAAACTCATCAATAGTGAGTTGTCCCAGTCTAAGTTCGTGAAATTCCTTGGCTTTATCATCATGGTAGTGTTCATTTAGGTACCGGTTTTTGAACTTAACTTGGAAATCCTCCCAAGTAACTGTCTTTTCATCGAATGCATGGACCATTTTTGTCTCCTCCCACCAAAAGGTAGCCTTACCTTGTAGTTGGTAGACAGCTAATCTGGCCTTCAGATTTCTTTCATATTCATAAACCTGGAAGTACTTAATCATGTTCAACAACCAGGCTTCAGCATCTTCCTCCTTCTCCCCACCATAGGAGGGAGGCTTGATCTTTCGAAATTCCCCCTGTAATTCCTTTTTTTGTTTATACTGATACCTAACAGCATCATCATCCTTATACTCATCAGTCTTCCTCTTTCCGGAACCCTCGCCTTCTTGGCTGTTCCGCGAAGTTAATTCTCTGATGAGCTTTTCCTGCTCCTCACTGGCTAATGACAATCTGTCATTCTGGCTTTTTATCTCAGCCAATTCTTGTTGCAACCTACGCAACATAGCCATCATGGGCACATTAGGATCTGGTGCACTATCCTCATCACGCAGATCAACATAAATTTCGTCGCCCTCTGCCATTTCAGCACCACTGTACACTACACAACACATATTAGTGGAAATAAAAAAAAACATAATTTTTTTTTTTTTTTTTTTTTTTCTACAGAAATAAATTTATATAGAGAACACACAGTCACAGTGAGCACAATGTCACCAGCCCAGTTTTATAACTTAGGCTCTGATACCATTTGTCACACCTCCCCTTCACTTTCCCACACATTTTTTTTTCTTTTTTTTTCAGTATCCTATAAGAATAATTACCACAAAATTGTTATACCATCACACTTAGATTTCTAGCTGTTTAATACAAATTTCATTTCCACATACTTACTATACCCCAGTCAATATATACTACCTTCCATCTCAATTGCAAGTTTAGTACATCCCTGTACTACTCTTTTTATTTTAATTTTCACACTCCATTTTATTATTTTCAATACATTTAAATCAACCCTTAAGTTATGTTTGTAAGGGTGTTATGAGTACTTTTGAGAGCCTAACATTCATCTTGAGTTTATGGTACAATCGGTTTTCATACACTTGGGCCTACAATCACCCCCACCCTCTTGTGCTAATTCATATCGATATGTATGATCATCTACTCTTAGGTATATATTAGTCGTTTGACTTCTTAGAACTTCAACATGTATATATGTATCACACATACCTACGTAACTTTAATTTTTATATAATAATACACCTATTGTACCTCTCCCTAATATAATAGGGTACCGTCCAACTCGGTATGTGTAATATCACTGTATTGTTCTTAACAATATAACTACATTCTGTAAGGGGCTTTTCTCTTCGGACTTTGCAGCCCTACCATATCGTTCTAACTGAACTCTATGGTGGTTCTTGACACTTATTCTTATGCATCGTTCACGAAATCAACTTGACGTGCTACCACCTCATTTCTAGTTTCGATGCCATTCAATTTGATTTGAGGATTTCGTACCTTGTCATTATGGCTCGATTTCTCACGTCGACACTTTGTAGTACGCTAGGGTTTTGTTATCCATTCCAGTTTACTTTTCTCTTGTTCTATGCTACTGGCCAAATCTGCCAATGTGATATGGATTACTTCGCCCTTTATTGCTCGTATCAATTCTAGTTGGATGGTACGCTGCATTAAAATTGAACATTAAGACTTAACCTTTTTGGATTCTTGTGGAATTACGAGACTTACTATCTTTCAGTGCTCGGAATTGGGCATCTCTAGCCACGTGTATGGTGGTGATTGTCTGGGATTAGGGTTTCAAAGGCGTATAAAACTTTTGCGTTCAACATATGACTTCATTTTCGCCTATCGTATTGAGGGTTTTCCATAGAGCTGTTCCAGAGTTCGTTTTATCATTTTGTTCTCCTGCTACGCCAGAGGAATTGTTCATATGTGTCACTCCTCACACCTCCTAGAGCTATGTGAGAACTATGACGTCGCACTCTTCAACCCAGGTAATGACTTTTAATGGATATCGTTCATCCAGTTCGACCTTCCAATCCTCCTATCTCTGCGTTTTAATTATATCAGTATGTATATAAGTTCAGAGTTGGAGTTTAACGATTAGGATAGATTAAAACTTAGTCAACCATTTTTTTTATACAGCTCTCCTTTGCTTTCACTCCAATTATCGTGCTTTTCGGATGGTGTATATGAAATTTTAGTTTGCCTTAATGTCATGCTCACTCTCGCTTCAGTGAGTTACATTAAGCGTTGATGACCTGGGAGTTCACGCCTATTTGACTCCCTCAACGTGGTTTGGAGACGTTGCAAGGTTCTTCCGAGAAGGTATTTCCATCTCATTGCTTTCCGGTGACATAACATTTCCATTGCTATTTCTTCTGCATTTCTAAATTTCGATTTTTCTCAAGTGTTAATAGCCTGGCATATTTGTTTGTTCCAGTGTCTCCGTTGCCCAATCTCCCTAAATACATTGTCAAGTAAGCTGTAAATGTTTGTTTTCGTTTTTGTTGTTTACCTCCCATTTAGGTTGTAATTATTATTCTTGTTTATTTTCCCTCACGTACTCTATCTCTTATTCGTTGCAGGTATATGACGACTATCGCACTCTCTGCTAACCATTTGGCTTATATGCGTTTAGCTCGACTATTAATCTTGCTTCCCTCTTACTCACAGGTTGGTGCCTCATACAAATTCCTCAGAGGGAACGATAATTTAGTTTACCCTATTTAAATTCCTTATCTCCTACCAGAGAAATTTGGATATCAGGGTTATAAGTTTGTAATAATTTTTGAGTAATAACTTTGGTTGACTTCTCCTCCAAGGGGAGAGAATCTATTTGTTTTCAATTCTGGAACCGACTTCACTGTCATATAGATTTATATGTGTACATATATGTATATAACTCAGTTCTCTATCTGCTTTTCAGTGTGATTTCGATGGAAACGTTATGTATAGTAATTTTAGTTCCTCGTCAATTAAAATCTATATGGGTCGTGTTCCAAAATTTTTGTTTATGATATTTAATTGCTAGAACTATTCTTCTAGTATAGTATCGTCTGCTAAATTTGTTACCGATGTATAGAGTTTCCTGTTCAAAGAGAATATAGCTTCTGTTTTTGTTAATATAATATAACTGAATGTATTCTATGGTTATATTCTCCTGGCATAATATTCCTAGTTTCTTTCGTTAGTCTATTAAGCCGACCCTTCAGTCCAGTTCACAAATTTTTGTTAATGGGTAGCTTGAGTAATCCCGAGTAATATATTTTGTATGTAAACAGAATTGCACAGTAGTTCTATGCATGTAACTGAGGAACTATCTTGTTACATATATCAATCGGGTCTAACTTATTTTTTTCATAATGACTTGATTCTCATTCATTTATGTACCACTCTGCAGAAGGTTTATTGCATGTCCTTGTAGTGTCTATATATACACAATAATTTAATGGTCTGAGGTTTATCTTTCTTCTACTACCGGGATAGATATAATGATATAATTCACCCATTTTGGTCGTGATAACTATAAGTGTGATCTGAGAATTCTCTTATAGTAAATCTTAGATATTCGTCTCATTTTTAATTTACTGTCGACACTTACATAATTATTTCTCATGACATTTTGACTGATAAAAATGGATGGTTACATACTGAAATGTGTTTATGTTCTACTTCCATTGTGCATGGTTGACATATTTACTGTAGCCCTTATGTCAGGTTTAGCCAATTTATTTCTAACTCAACTTACAACTCATCTGATTCTACTTTTAGCCATTGTAACATGCATCTCATGCTACTTTTCACTATGTATACATGCTACAATTAATTACTAAACCAGAAGCAGATTAAAGTTAAATCATTAAATTTCTTTTGGGAAATATGTATTCTCAGATTTAAACCAGTTATGGTTTAGAGATTCTGATGAATTCTTTCCCATACATGTGATTCCTACAACTGTACAGAAATTGAAGGCTAAATCTGCTGAAGTTTCTGTTAAATGTATGGAATAGTATCACACACAGCATGCATATACAATACTTTCCATGCAACATAAAAATTTACATCTACAATTCATAACATAAGATTAAAACTGAACTGTGCATACCGCTTAATTAGATGACCAATCCACCCAACCTTAGAATTCGTTTATCTTCAGAATTCACCGCCGAGCTGAGATCCCTCCTAGTACAGATCAACCTCTAATCTGTATAAGAGAAGCTTATTTAAGCTGTTATTCCCCAAAGCCTGTTTCTAATTCTGCGTCCAGAATATCAGGATGCTTTTCTTCCTGTTTTCCTAGGCTTCCCTATTTAGGGATTTTTTTTAAAGTTGTTTTATGCTTTTCCCCAGCTTTTCCAGCTTTCTTTACCTCTTCCCAACTATTTTCCTCATCATTGGGGAATTTAGATTTTTCCTCAAAAATCTAAATTAGAAATAATTTCTTTCAAGGATTTTTGAAAGATTGTGGGGAAGTATTTGCCTTCATCCATCCTCATGGATTTAGCAAGTGATCTCAAATTTCTTCTTTTGGTCAATCTGCACAAAATCATTTTCTTCATTTCCTCCAAATTAAATATTTAATTACATTCACAAAATACTTGTCCTTTGGGGTCCACTCCCCTTAGGATTAGAGTTCAAATGTCTAGTTTTAAAAACACATAAACTAGGGGTGTTACAGAGGCTATGAAGGACGAGATGAAGGCATTAGACAAGAATGCCACATGGGATCTTGTATAACTTCCTAAAGATAGGAAAATTGTGGGATGTAAATGGGTTTACAAATTGAAGAAGGGTGTTGATGATACAGAAGATAGGTACAAAGCGAGGATGTTCGCAAAAGGTTTTTCTCAGAAAGCTGGCATTGACTTTCATGAGATATTTTCACCAGTTGTAAAAATTGTTTCAATTCGGATTATGTTAGGATTAGTTTCTTTACTTGATTTAGAATTACAGCAACTAGATGTTAAAAATACATTTTTACATGGAGATTTAGATGAGGAGATTTACATGGAACAACCAGAAGGGTTTGTTCAAAATCGCAACAAGAAATTTGTCTGCAGGCTCAAGAAATCATTGTATGGTCTGAAACAGTCGCCTCGACAGTGGTACAAGAAATTTGATTCTTTCATGATGAGTCAAAATTATATAAGTGAATATGATCACTGTGTTTACTTTAAGAAATTGAGTAATGGCATGTTCATTATCTTAGTGTTATATGTTGACGATATTCTTTTAGCAAGAAAAGCATAACATAGATCAACAGGTTAAAGGCTCAGATGGCTAGGACGTTTGATATGAAAGATCTAGGAGCAGCAAGACAGATTTTGGGCATGGAGATTTTTAGAGACAAGAGAAATGGTAAGCTGTGGCTATCACAATAGAAATATATTGAGAAAATACTCTTGAGGTTTGGTATGAACAATGTGAAGCCTGTTTCAGTCCCTTTTGCTTCCCATTTTAAGCTTTCTTCAATTTTATGTCCTAACAATAATGAAGAAAAGGAATATATGTCTCGAATTCGATATGCCAATGTAGTAGGTTGTTTAATGTATGCGATGGTTTGTACTCGACCATATATTTCACATGCAGTTGAGGTTGTCAACAGGTATATGGCAAATCCTGGAAAAGAACACTGGTCAGTAGTGAAATGGGTGCTTCGGTATCTGAGAGGCACAAGTGATTATTATATCACTTATAACAGAAGCAGTGAATATGTTTGTGGATATGTTGATTCCGATTTTGCAGGTGATTTGGATAAGAGAAGGTCAACTTCAGGGTATATCTTTACTCTTGCAGGTGGAGCTATTAGCTGGATGTCAAAACTACAGAACATTGTTGCTTTATCCACTACAGAAGCAGAATACATAACTGCTTCACATGCTTGCAAAGAAGCAGTTTGGTTGAAAGGTTTTTTTGGTGAGTTTGGTAGGTTATAGGAAAACATTAAGTTATTTTGTGATAGTCAAAGTGTAATTCATTTGGCTAAGAATCCGGCCTATCATAGTAAATCAAAGCATATACCTATCAAGTACCATTTTGTAAGACAGGTTGTCACTGAACGGGGAGTCTCTCTTGAGAAAGTGCATACAAAGGAAAATTGTGCAGACATGTTCACGAAACCAGTTTTGTTAGAGAAGCTACGATGGTGTCTAGCTTCTCTTGGCTTGCAGAAAAGATAATAATAATGATGGAACAGGGTATTAGGCTAATTGTTGTCAAGGTGGAGATTGTTGAGATTTTTCTTCTAATTATTTTTGGAGAAAATCTCATGTAGGTGACAAAAATAGGATTTGTTGCTACATTGGCTCCATCAATTTCTGATGAGGAGTTAATGCATCCTATATTTCTTGTGAGAGAATTTATGAGTTTGTTTTCATTCACAGCTATAAAATGTAAGCCCATAGAGGCAAGTGAGCATGATGAGGAATGTGAGGTGAGTGGAAGAAATGAGCAGATGAGAAACTCTACTATTGTATTTCTCTAGTTGTTGAATGAGATTGCCGATGCCCTGTTAGGTGGACATAGCCCAGATTGGTTGGGTGAACCACGTTAAAATCTATGTTTTTATGCTTGTTTCTGCTGTGTGTTTTGTGTGTTTTATGTAGTTATTTCGCTGTTGAACTCAACATTTAATGCAGAAAATTTGGAAAATTAGAACATACAACTTGAAGTCTATTATAGATTCAAATGATTGTTAATGACAATGCAAAGATCCACATACAACTTGAAGTCTATTATAGATTCAAATGATTGTTAATGACAATGCAAAGATCTAAGTAGCAACTCTTCAACAAGGAAGGGAAAGCATATTGTTGATATATTCTGACTAGTAACTATGTGTTTATTTTTACTGTTATTTATTGTGTATGGTAGTAGTTGTGACAGTGAATACAAATGTTTGTGAAAGTAAGACTTTATAATTTATTATGTTAAAAATGTTATGTTAATTTTAATTTTTATTAGATATCTGTTTGTGAAAGTAAGACTTTATAATTTATTATGTCAAAAATGTTATGACAATTTTAATTTTTATTGGATATCTTATTTTGGTGAGACATGTAGCTTTTAACCTTATACAAAAATTACCTTGCAAACTAATTCTTAAAACAAAAAAATAAATAATGGCAAGACCATAAAACAAATATAGACAAATATTTTCTCCTGGATCCCAAAACTGAGACTACTAGATTTATTTTTTATTCTATTTATTTCAATGTTACAATACGTACATATACATGTCGAAGCATTTATAAACCCCAATCCATTAACCTTGGATCAGAACATAACCGTAGTACCCTTGACCAGATCTAGAAAATACCATGGAAGAAAACCATCATGCCCAAAACCATGTGAAAATCCCAATGAAAAAAACCATAGGTAGGCCTGCCCAGCTATTATAGGGTCCTTTTTTTTTTTTCTCAGGACGATGCCACAGACCTCATGTAGGGGGGCCACCCCTGACAGTGGGGGATGTTTCCCTCCTGTGAGCCCCCCGCACGTGGGACTAATCATGGAAATAATATAGAACACACCCAAAAAGACACATTTTAATTATCCAAGCGTAATGGATAGATACCAAACATGTGAATAAGTCATGCTCTCACTTACTTTATGAATAAATTAAAAAAAAATTGGTCGTCCAAATATTTTTTAGTGCGAGGATTGATCCAAGTGGATCTTTACAATTGATAACAATTCATGGTCTCAAGTGCTAGAGAAATGGTATCCACAATGAATAATTTTGATAAGAGCTTCCAACGAGTCAAACACAAGTTATATAAGAAAGCTATAACCTTCCGAATTTTCGGTCAAACAAAAAAAATATGTTCATGATCTAACACATGGCATCACTAGAGGTTGATACTCAACAATGAATATGCTAATGTGGCATTGACGTGGCATGCTAACTAGAATACATATGGTGGTTGATGTGGCATTAATAACTATGAAAATGAGCTAATGTGGAAAGGCGACGTGGTATTGATAATTGTGCAAATGAGTTTGATGTGGATACCATAAATACCAATGAGAGGATTCCACATGTTAGCCCCAATTAGGAAGGTATGGAACAAAGCTAGTAAATAAATTATGTGGAAGGTTTAATTGGGTGGGTTTGAATTCCCAACCTCCTTGTGAAAAACATAATAGATTAATGTTGAACCAATGATAGATTCGAGGAAACTGTACCAGTAGAACTTATATTTAAATCTTAAAGTGTACCAACTATTCAAAATTAGTATCAACAGGGATCAACCCAAACATCTCCACCGAAAAATAGAACAACCCAACCAACATGCTATGAACCTCTTTGTATAATGGATTGAGTAATTTATATTCAACCTTTACATATTATCTAATGTTTAAAAGTGGATTGGCTATGAGATCTACCTCACAACCTTTGTGCAAAAAATATAATGACTTACCTAGTGCACCAACAAATTTCTTTGTATGGCAAGGATGATAATACTATAATTAAATTGGAATTTGTATACATATCAAAAAATCATCAAGAGTCAAGGAGTTCAACCTCGCGACCTGTTCTATATAACTAGGGGTTTTTACTAGTCCACCAAGGTGTGCTATTTTGTGAAAGGTTTCGACACTATATTGTTTTAAAGTGTTAATTTTGTTTTGTAAATTGAGTAATATAAGATTTTTAGGGCAATTATTGGCAACTCCAAAATGGGTAGTTTGTAGGGTTTCGATAACATCTATAACAGATTTGAGGACAAGTTTGTTTTTTATTTGGAGACCAAGTGAATGTAACAATAATTTTTCTTCTCATAATGGATCAATTCCTCATTGGGAGAGGACGTTGAGATGTAGCCCATGATGTATGAACTCCATTACTAACTTCTTTGTCTTGTTTCTATATTTTTTTTTATCCATTTATTTAATTCAACAATTTTGATTGCTTATTAAGCTTTAAAAATTAAGCTAAGTCAATTCACATTTATGATTATTCACAAATTACTTAGTATTTTTTAGGTCACTAGGGCTCACGACACCTTCTTAATACGATGACAATTACAAACAAATGGAAATCACAGTTGACCTAAAAAACTCAATCTACAAAATTTCATGGAAACAATCAGATTGGCGACAACCTTAGTAGCTCTATTACGAAAAACTTCTCTAACTCACAATAGTGACAGTTACCACTTAGATGATACATAGGAGGAAACCACACAATACCACAATAGAACATAATACAAAATTGTGACCCTTTAAGTCAATTTGATTGAATTAAATTTATTGAGTATACACTATTAAATTGACCCAAAAGTGCTAATAATAAACATGCTACTATTAGCTCACACATGGATGACTAAATGTTACTAAATTTAGAATTTATGTAAACTACTAGAATATATTATTTAACTAGAATTAATGGGGAGAAATTAACATATTCTAACATGATAGCCACTAAATATGTTTTCTATCATTGTCACTTTGTCTAAAGGCTTCAAATTTAATATATTTCCTAGTGCCCATTCACTTAGCTTTATGCTACATGATGTTTTTATTGGGAAAATGGGGCTCTTTGAAATCCACTTATTGCATCTATGTAAATACCCCTTTTGAAATCTATTTATTTCATCTATGTAAGTACCCCTAGATGGCTACTAAATGTGTTTTAGTTATGTAATTACCTTGAGTTCCACTATGTTTTTGTCTAATCTGTCAACTTCGTTTATTTGTACTCAACCAAATATGCCTTTTTGTATTTATTGATTTTTTTTCTTGTATGGCATGAAGAACCTATTCTTTTCTTTTTTATGTTTGAAAAATGAGTCAATTGAAATTCATTTATTGACAATCCCTCATTTCTAACACATACACCATATTATTAATTAGAAGTAATCTAATTGTACCCAATGTGGCTAAGTTTGATAGAATTATAGTTTTGAGGTTTTGGATGGCATACAACTGGTATAGATGCTGGTATGGATGCCCGACATACCTGGTTTTCCAGCTCTAAAGGTTGAGGTCAAGACATGATTATTTTGGTTATAACCTGTTATCTTTAAAGGAATGAAAAATGAGGCACTACTAAGCTTACACAAGAAAAGAGTGCCTTAACAACTTGCCCATGGACTAAAAAATGCTTTAACAAACCCTCAAGGCTAATTTAAATACATGAATATTACTTTATTTTAAATAGTGAATTATTGTATTTATCAATCATATTTAAATTCATATTTCAATATAAAATTCATATGTAGATGTTTATATTGAAATATTTTATTTATTTAAAGTTGATAGAAATATTTTATTTATGGTTGTAAGAGTAAAATTAAAATATTTTTACCATATTTTTTTTGTAATATTAACAAAAACAATCAAACTAATTTAATGTTTTTAATTAGTACTAACTAAATATATATATTCATTTTATTTAGAATACATTTTATTTTTATGAAATAAAATATGTCAACTCGAAATTAAACACTCCTCCTTTAAATTAAACTGTATCTAACCTATTAAATACATCTAATTAAAGTTATTCATTATCTTATTCTCGTAATTGAATTGTGAGCAAACGCACTTCATTCATTAAAATTAAGTCTACATTTTACTGAAGAAAAAAGATAGGTTTGGGTAAAACAATAGTTTTCGTTATGTTCAAGAAGTTCAACGGATGCGGACGTTGAAGACAACTTTTATATCTGATTATCAGTCACTCACATTGGATATGAAATATATTGCAGGTTTCTTCGAATGCGATCCCAAATCATGATGAAGTGCAATTTGAATTTTGGGAAATATCCAGGAGACTTACATCATTTAAAGTGACATCTACGCTCATGGATTTGGCAACAGAGAAAGGTGCATTATTTTTTGGTGGTTTGACCCCCAAAAAACTAAAATTTTAAACATCATAAATTAAAGCGACATCTACGCTCATGGAATTGACAACACAGATTGGTGCATTTTTTTGGGTGGTTTGACCCCCTTTTTTTGGGGTGGTTTGACTTCCACACACATGTTTCATTGGCATTGTTTACCAGACTAGAAATTTGGCGTGGCAGATTTCTGGTCAGGATTTGGTAAACAAAATTAAAAGAAATTAAAATGGGGAAGTGTTTGAATGAGCCCAAATAAATTTAATACCATCAAAAACCTCTTGACACCTAAAATCTAAATTACAACTAAAATTTAAATATTAAACATCATAAATTAAATTAAGTTAATAATTAATTTATTATATTTTTATTAATTTGGTTTAAGTAAATAATTAATCATGACCCACGACTCCACCACCAAATATGGATATTGCTTCTTAATATTCATATTTCAAAGGCATATTTGATGTAAGAGTTTGGTGTATAGGCTTTCAAACTCTAAACAATTAAAAGTAGAATCTGGGTAAAGTAGATTGTTGATTTCAAATATTTTAGGATTTGATGGATATGGGCAAAGTCTGTGGATCCAAAATCCTGTTTAAAAAATGTGTGGGATTCTAAAATATTCCAAAAATTTTAATATATATATATATATATATATATATATATATATTATAACAATATAAATATTAGCAATAACTTTTAAATATATATTAACAATATCATTTAATTTAATATTATAGTATATGATATATCAATTATTAAAGTGTAGATAACTACTTAGATATTAAGAATCACTTTAAATATCATATAACATTATGGGTCTAAAAAGTGCATGGTACACAATCCACAACCTAACCTAACTGAATACACAAATAAAACTATAAAAATAAAACTAAATACAAAAATAAAACTGAAAAAATGTCAGTTTTCCGATCATTTTCAAAATTTCACAGTGCAGTCACAGCTTTAATTTTATAGTTTTTTCCCATTAATTTATGGAGTTTCCACCCCTAGTTTATAAAGTTTGATACGAATAATCAAAACCAAGTGGAAAGAAGTCTCCACTTCAATTCTTGGAACCGTGTTTCTTCGACTGAAGAGATGTTGAATCGATTAAGATTTGCCAAACTTTTTATTTTTTCATAGGGATTTGCCTATAACTTGGTTTTGGTTAAATATGTTCAGAAAAGTGCTTTCCAATTCTAGGTATCCTATACCTATAATTTTTTAATTGCAGAACGAAGAAACTCAAAAACAGAAACTTCCCAGTAACCCATATAATATAATTGCGCTATATTACAGAACGAAGAAACTCAAAAAGCAAATCCTTCACAGTAAACAGAGAAGCTTCCATGCTAGAATCTCACATAAATAGACGAGAAAACAGGAAACAACGGCTAAGACCTAATGGGAGCGGGGAGGACGATGCAGAAAACCACTGGTTTGTATGTGAAAAGTTCACATTGCAGCATTTTCAGTTAGCTCTAATTCGTCCCAAAGCTCCTCAAACAGCAACGAAACGCTATCACTACATTTGTGATTACTTGCTTCTTTATCGGCAAAAGCAGGAAGCTGCAACAAATTAGAATTAGTTGCATGGGCCTGAACCGGAGGATCGCCCTCCATTAGTGGAAGGTTGAGAAGATAATCAGTGAAAGGCAGACTGCAAGAATTTGTAGGAATGATGGTCAGTGGCACATTAATTGCTGCCCGCTGTGCTCTCGGCTTGAAAAGCAAAGGTGGCCTCTCGGAATCTTCAAATGTATTGCCACCATGGGGCATGGGCATTCCTGTGAACTTGTGCACTTTTGCGCGGAAATTGTGTGCGTCTGTCATCACAACTGTGGCGGGACTTGGCTTTGAATCTCTGGGCCGTTTCTTAACTTTTCCAGAATTACGATTGCTGCTGCTACTACTCCCATTAGAAGACAAATCTGGCCCTGCCGCGAGGGCCTGGTTTGAGACACCCATCGTATTTAGATCTTCCATTTACAAAGCTGATCAACAGGAATTCGATTCTTAGTGTTAATGCACGCGCGAATCCCCGCAGGTTACAGAAACACTTTCATGGTGTCGAGAGACTAACGCAGAAACTGAAATGGGGGTGGTGTGTTGAGTACTCTGAGAGAGTGTGGCGTGTATTTATGTTGTTTTTTCGGTGATCATAGTCCAGGTGTATGCTTGACTGTGTAGAGGGGTGAATGGACTTGAATGGGCTGGATTCATGGCACAATTCAACCTCTCTAGCACGTACAAAACTGAAATTAAGAATCAAGAAAATGTAACGTATTCAACACAGACACATATTTCCAGCGAATCGCATGCCTCTTATAGATTCTACCCCGCCTGCCGTAGTCTAATTGTTATCTGAAATTTGACCAAAACCTTATTGTTGGAATTTGGTTGGAATTATCTTATTGTTGGTTGGAACTATCTTATGGTTAGAATGACAAAATTAATCTGTGAACTTTGGCTAATTAAGTCTGTTCCAAGAATTAATTGAATATTAAATTTATACATATTTTTAAAACAAATTTTAAATAACAAATAAAAACAATTATAGTTTTAAAAATCTTAATCAACTACTTTATAAGTCAGACCAGGGCAAGTTTATGAAACCAGAGCAAATTTTAAAGATTTAAAATCATAAATTCAAACCAATAAAAACAAAATATGGAAAATTTATTCCTGTACATATTATATAAAGTTGAATATATCAAAATGTTACAAGTACAATATATATTATTTACAAATTATTAAACTAACGTCTTGATGAACATGATCACTCATCATTGATTCACAAGAATCGAATAGAAACATTGTAATCCCTCAAATCCTCAATATGTGAAAACTATTAAGTAGATTTTGACCTAGGTTTAG